>JAFJYH010000108.1:0-132605 GCA_017365405.1 Cadophora malorum | reverse complement strand
GAGTTGGATGATTTAGTTTCTTTCTTTTTCTTCGACGTAGGTAAGGAGGGGGGTGTTCCTTGCCTGCTGGTACCTTAGCTTCTTTGTTTGTTTTTATGCTTATTTTGTGGATGAAGGAAAGGATGGAGAGGATGAGTGAGGGGGCTTGATTGATAAAGGAAGCATGTCCGCTAAGAACTAGTAAGCTAAGAGTGAATGAGGGAGTGAATGATTGCATCGCATCGCATCACGTTGCAAGTGAAAACAAAATAACACACAGTGAGGGTAGGAAAAAGGATGGGTGGGGGCATGCTTCTGCATTCTGAATCCCATAGACCGGGTCAAAAAGTGAGGATTGGGAATGTATTTTTGGGTTTGAGTGTTGTTTTCCTAAGCTAGTTCATTGCTATATTGTGTGTAGAGGCATTCTTGTGCCCCAATCGCTTAGAAAGTTTGATTTCAAGCCACAAAGCAAGAATGGTCGTCCCCGACTTTTAGAAGATTCAATGCTTACCAGTTACCGGGTCAAGAGGAAGTAAGTGACAATGTGAATCATGAAGGAATCCAAATCCTGCTGAGGCTTGACTCGATGTCATACACAGGCGGAAAGGTAGAGTCATTAGATTCAAAACTCAAAATTTGAGCGTCTTGAACTCTGAAGTGCAGATATGTATATCGGACCAGTGGCAACATTGAGGCTCTTGGTCCGTGCAGCTAAGGAACGACGAGGCATGTGGAGAGCCGTTATGTCTCGTCTCGGGACAAGATGTGTGTTGGGACAAGGTGCCGCTGGTGTCTTGCCTCATGTTTACCTTTTCTGAGCAAGCCGTATTGTATGGTTGCTGATAGATCGCGCTAGTGTATAGACTGCCGACGTCATGAAAAGCCACGCGTGGGAAG
The DNA here is from genome assembly GCA_017365405.1 of Cadophora malorum. Lineage (NCBI taxonomy): Eukaryota > Fungi > Ascomycota > Leotiomycetes > Helotiales > Ploettnerulaceae > Cadophora > Cadophora malorum. The sequence goes on along the minus strand of JAFJYH010000108.1, from coordinate 131,726 downwards.
GACTCCTCATTTTTTTCTTGTCTCGTCTCCTCCCGTCTCGTCTTGTCTTTGAAGGAGAGACATTGGGAAAGGGAATGTATGCGTTTCGCTAGCAATATGCTGAAGAAGAATGTGATGAATCTAAGACAAGTCGTAAAAATCGGGTTATGGGTGAAGAATTCTTCCACGATGTCTCGCTACTTCCTTCCTTCCTTGATAACTCGATGAGAGGTTTTCAAGGAATGAGAGATGACAGAGACCACGTTACGGTACGTGCGAACATGTGGCTATGTCTTAGATGGAGGGGGACAGGTGGGATCTAATCTAGATTGCGGAATGTGACCTGTCTGATTTTTTGGGTGTGTGCGTGCTTTTGGTTCGAAGGCGTGGATGTTTATATTCCCGTATTCAACGTCCGATGATTGGATTGAGAAGCGTCTCGCTCTAAAAGTCACGTTTTAGTTGAAGAGTTCAAGACTAAGAAGGGCTCGAGGTATGGAGCTCTATCACTTTTCGATGTTTAGATCAAAACTCCGGATGTCTTCACCTATTTAGGGACAAATAAGGCTTGAACGGAACGGATCGAATATGTGAGTCCGCCGTGGATTATCGTCAAGTGACGGACTAGTCATGTATGTCGTCGGTTATCATGTCAGCCTTCAGCAAGAGAACGAAAAACAAGTTTCTAGCACGAGCTTACCAGTCCCGTTACCGTTACCTCATACCACACTGAGTAGTTCTCGCGAACTCAATCGTAATTGCATGGCATTGCAGTACATCAACCCTGGAACCCTCGTACTCCACTTCCAATTCTCTCCTATGGAATAAGCCACTTCAAGGAAATTTCAGTTGTGGCAATATCCACCTCCCTTGATTCCACATCCAACTCAATCTACCCGCCCGCATCTACGATAATTCTCCGTACTCCCACACCAAGGCCAACATCCCAGCATATCGATCCTGCTTGAAGAACCCCAGGTCTCATTTCCACGCATCTTGCACACCTCACCTACATCATCATTGAGGGGTCCAACCGCATCTGATTGAATCAAATTCTGTCACATCTCATTTTACACGAACCAACACGCCCGATCTCGATCTCATTGGATTCCCGCTCCCGATCGACCCACACCCGTTCCTTTCCCTCGTGGATGGAAGTTCAGGGCTGGGCATGCTAGGAGTAGGGAGATGGCCCACTCATGTGTGTTTCCGATGTACTGGAGCTTGGACACCAACGATTGCACAGCATGAGAATGAGGTTGTACAGCTTTCTTGAGTGCTAGGCGGATGACTAGAGCCGTTTTTCAGAGGCGAGCAGATGATGGGTTAGAAGAATGAGTCTTCAGAAGCAGGCTTCTCGGCAGCACCTCTTTCGTATTGATGGTGGCTTGTTCGAAGTGGAAAGTAAAGCCGAATGAAAAGAAGACAGAAGTAAAGAAAATCTTGCTGCCTGGTTTAAATGAGGAGGTCATCCGACCCAAGAGTCAATCAGCAGAAGCAGTGCGACGCACAAGACATGGCTTCGACAACACTTATCAATCCAAGCTCCTTGAGCGTTTCGTAAACCGATGAACGACTCTCTGCGCAATGGTGTTCCAAGCCTCTGCCTTGTTGTCCATCAATCAGCAATCTCATGACCCAACAGCATATCTGCACATGAGGCTGTAGGACGTCACATCACAGATATATTTGCACATGCGTCGGAAAGCGTCTTACCAAAGCGGTCGCATCTGTATATTCACAGTCTAATCCACAAATACTCATCCTGATCACGAATTTCGTTGTGGACTAGGTATCGAAGATGAGTGGCCAGCGCGAGGTCTTGTAATTGAGAGCTCGCTGCTCATGAAGCACAAAGTCGATCATGCACTTCACGCCATGCAGTTTGGCTGTTCCCGTAGACTGTACGATGTATGCTGTACGATGCCGCTTCGGGTCGCCTTGTTTGGTGTTGATGCTGGGGCCGTAGGGTGTACCAACACGGCCACACGCTTGGTTGCGTGCATGATGCATGGTTGGAGGACGCATTGGCTCCCAACTTCCTGGCTGTGGTACCGATGCGAGGGTGGTTGTCGTGACTGGGCTCTGCTGGGTCGAGTGTTAGCATGTGCGACTGTGAGTACTTGGAAGAGGGAGGAGGGTATCGAAGGGAATTGTGGATAGTGTGAATATGTAAGCAAGTTTCTAGGCAATATGCAGTGGGACGAAACTGGAAGGAGGAAAGGATTCGAAGAACCTGGATGGGCTTAACTACCTGGTGGAGTGGAATATGAAGCATCTTTGGGTCTCTTCTTTTGAATCATCGTAGCGCGCAGGTATAGATGGCCTTGTTAATGCCCACCAAGTGAAGAAGAGGCGTCTCAATGCGAACAAAAGAATAACAAGGGATTCTCAACTCAACTTCTGCCAGGCTAGAAATCTGAAAGGCCCCTTGCAACTCATAGTAAGAAAAGGAGTTTCCCCATGAATATTCATCTGAATGCGAGATATAGTTTCTTTTGTCGTCTGGTGTTGATCATCCAAAATAAGCTTAACCCCCTCCCTTCCCTTTCCCCTGACTCGGTCCACTCAGCAGAAGCGAGAAGTCAACGTCAGGAACCCGAACCCAAACCCCTCCATAGCCGAAAATTCCCCATGACGTTACCGAAGACCCCACCAAGCCGCATCTCAGCGCGCCCTTCACTTCACTGTCGGCCCTGAAGCTTTTGTCAGCAGATAAAAATTCCACCCCACTTCAACTCCGATCCAGCTTCTTCCGACATATCCCCTTGCCCTTCATCTTCTCCGTCTCGACTTTAATCCCAATTGCAGACCTGCCATCAATTGAAACTTTTGAGGAAACGAAGAGAAGATATCGTGGGGTGAAAGCGCGAAGATACACACAGGAAGACCGAGTTGGGATATGTGCATATTGCGTGCTTGAGACACGGTCTTTGAGTGGGCGCCCGCGCGAGGCTGTGGAAGAGTCTGGCAGAGTGGGGGCCTGTTGGAGGATTGATTACGAAGGGTATCGCAGCTCTACCCAGCAGGTTGTCTTGGAGAGGTGAATTATTGCCGGAGGAGCGCAGTATTGATTGAGGGGACGCAGTTGAATCGCAGTCGTAGATTCATTATTTTTGGAGAAAAAAGTAACGAAGGGCGAGGGGCCAGACGACTTGAGGTACTGATTACGACAGCCTTCCTCAGCCTCGGTGGAACCTGCGGACACGATTCGAAGACGAATACGCCTCACGAGCACGACAGCTCCACGAATCAAGGCGCACGCCAGGCGAGATATACAGACCCAAAGCAAAAGGGATTTTGGATACAAGTGCTTGCAAAATCTTTTGCTCTCCGAGTAGAGCAAAATGGGGCTTCTGTGAGTTTTTACCACAAAGAGAGAATGGTATGCAAATGGGCATTACATGGGGAAGTGCTGATCTTCCATTTCTCGCAGAGCTCTAGGAACTCCGCTCGATTGGCCAGATGCTAAGAACAATGCAAACCATGTCCGGGAATGGGGGATCAAGGTACGAGGATCCAGATATCTGGAAGGGCATATACTGATGGGGATATTTGGGTAGCAATTGCTAGCCATATGGAATAGGGCGAAGGGAAAGGAGAAAGATGCTCTATTATGGGGTGACGAGGTTCGTTCTGCGTGAGTATTGGACGCAAGGAGGTGCTAACGGATTTGCAGGTCGAATATCTGGTGGTAACATATAAGGATAAAGATCCTCAGGTTACACTGTCTTTGAGGCAGGCGGATATTTTAACTGCGCTTGCGCAGGACGAGGAACTATGTACTGAAGGCGGATGTGTGCCAGATTTACAGGACGTAGACAGGTATTCGTGTATATCTCCTTGTGTGAAGCACTTTCTGACATCCATAGGGCAAGCACTCTGCCGATCTTTCATCCTGAATTTGGCCGATTCATGCTGGAGGCTACGCCTGGAAAACCATGGGGCATTGGCTTCAAGGATTTATTGGATGTGGAGCCAAACATGAGACTAAGGTAAGGGTGATGTCCACACATGCTGGATAGCTCTGATGGGACCAGGCGAAAGATTGCAAAGGAACATATGCATCCAGAAGAATATCCCATCACATTGACGACATATCCACGGCTTGGAAGCCCAGGCACATTTACAACACCGTATTATCCCCCATCTGGTTGCAAGCTACGGTCACAGTTCGTACCTGACGAAATTGCAAATCCTCATATTCGATTCCCTACTCTGGCCGCAAATATACGGTCACGACGAGGCCGAAAGGTTCAAGTGAACGTCCCTGTGTTCAAGGATGAAAACACTCCTTGGCCTTGGAAAGACCCTACGGTCAACTATGACCTGCACAACTGGCCAGAGGATGACGATGTTCGTAACGGGGCTTCGCCAGACAATTTCATTCACATGGATGCCATGGCTTTTGGAATGGGAAGTTGCTGTTTACAGATCACGTTTCAAGCGAAGAATATCACCGAAGGACGAAAGATGTATGATCAGTTGAGCCCGCTGGGTCCCATTCTCTTGGCTTTGACGGCGGCAACTCCAATCTACAAAGGTTTCCTTGCGGATACAGACGTCCGGTGGAACCAGATCAGCGCTGCTGTTGATGATCGAACACCTGAGGAGATAGGAGAGAAGGTACGCGGCTCTGGCCATTTGGGATACGAAGCTAACAACTATTAGCCTTTGAAGGACAATCGATGGCGTATACCGAAATCTCGGTACGCCTCGAATTCAACCTACATATCAGATGATCCTCGCTTAAGAAAGGAGTATCTCGATCCTGCACTCGTCACTGATCCAGACGTCAAACAACAACTCATGGATGGCGGCATGGACTCCGTGCTCGCCTCGCATTTCGCTCATCTCTTCATCCGCGATCCCATTGTGATCTTCGCCGAAGACCTCCAAGAGCTCGACCTCACCAAAACCGACCACTTCGAGAATTTACAATCCACAAATTGGCAACACATCCGCTTCAAGCCCCCACCACCGAACAATGACATCGGCTGGCGTGTCGAGTTCCGCCCCATGGAGATCCAAATAACCGACTTCGAAAACGCCGCCTTCTCCGTCTTCATTGTCCTCATCACCCGCGCCATCCTCAGCTTCGACCTCAACTTCTACATCCCTATCCCAAAAACAGACGAGAACATGCAAACAGCACACAACCGTGACGCCGTCCTAAATGACAAATTCTACTTCCGCAAAAATCCCTTCCCTACACGATTCCCAAGACCGTATTCCCAGAACGGTGGCTCCAGATCTGGGACTAATACTCCGACGATCAGTCGCCCGCCTACGCCTACGGGTCCGGTAGAGGATGAGTACGCACTCATGAGTATCGATGAGATCATGAACGGCAGCAAGGCAGACTCGGATAACAATTTCCCTGGTCTGATCCCACTTGTGGAGAGCTATCTCGACAGCATGAACGTCGACGTCGAGACTCGATGCGAGTTAGCTGCGTATCTGAACTTGATTCGACGGCGTGCGGATGGTACGCTCTGGACGGCTGCGAAGTGGATTAGGGAGTTTGTGAGGGGACACGAGGAGTATAAGGGGGATAGTGTGGTGGGTGAGAAGATCAACCATGATTTGATTGGGGAGGTGATCAAGATTGAGAGTGGCGGGAGGAAGGAGGTTAAGGATATAGAGAAGTTTCTTGGGAAGGGGAGTGCAGGGTGTGGTGATTAGACTGGAGTGATGGGTGTGCATAGCGGGGAGCATGAAACAGAGATGAGTTCGTGCATGAGAATATCGGAGATACGGAAAAGGCTAGATACTAGATATGATGATCCACAACTGCATTACTGACCACCCTTGATCCTCGTGTCTCATTCTCGTGACTTGGATTGAGTGTAGTGTAGTGTGCGTGCAGTTCTAGGCCTTCACCTGGTCCGTAAAGTCATGAAGGAAAACCCTGCCTCTGTTGTCCTCTCACCACCGAGATGCAAACCCTTACCCAGATTCGCAAACCTATCTTTACAATTTACAACACAAGTATATATATCAGACTATCGTGGTTCCACGTTGAAGATCAAGCCTTTCAACAAACGTCTGAATCGGCCGTTGATGGACCATGATGCCCAGCTACCAGCTGGCTCAGCGAAATCTTTCTTCTTCGATTACAGTCTACTTGCAGCGTCATTATCTTCCTATTCAAGTCCTTCTCATCCATGCAGACTCAATGCTCGGAGGTCATTGAGCAATGTCAAGGCGATGCTGGAAAGTCAGTGGCGGTGGTGATGATGATAAGGAAGGACTTAACGGTGGTGGGGTCACTGATAGTATTCTGGCATTAACGGCCACAGTAGCCAGAGAGCTCGGATGCGGTTCGTAGCCTTCGGTTCGACGGGTACAGTTGGAAAACAAAAGCTGTTTCTTGTCCTTTGCTTTTGGCATCCATACTTGAAAATTGTAAGGGAAAAGTATATCGTAGATTCTGATTACTAACTCTCGAGTTTCGCTCTGCCAGGTCCCTTACTGATCAGGAGTTGCGATCTGGGTATGCAGCTGGTTTATTCGTTTGAGAATGGAGTGATGATATATATCCTGATCTCTGGGGGCACTGACAGGTTGTCGTTTGTCAATTCTTCGGGGATTTGGAACGCCACGCTGCAATAGGCCGCCGACATCGTGCCAATCATGGGAGGGTGCAGAGAAACTTGTAATATGGCCGAAATCGGCAACCTATATCTGCATTTACGGAGGGGCGATTATCGAGCAAGCAGAAGATGAACCCATTGATGATCTTTCATGGCCTTGCGTGGGAGAGAGGTGTGGTGCTGGGATCATGGGTTTGGAGTTCACCATATTGGAAGGTTTCTATCGAACTCTAGAAATGTCGAATTCGTTGTGTTGATGTTCTTGTAAACCATGACAGGATTCATAATGTAACAATTCTGCGAAGAAAAAGTCTCTTTGTTATCATTTGAAAACTTTCTATCGCTCGAATACTTTTCCGAAGTCTCGATATTACTCATGTGTGTCGCTTAAATGTCAGATGAGTGACAACACATTTGTCATTCTTGGGTGATGCAGAATCTTGATCTCTGGGATCACTTTGGCCTCTGGAAACAGTAGCTTTGAATTAACCAGGCTGTCTTCCACCATTCGATGAAGATTGATTTGCTGGTTGGAAATCGCAGACTAGGATGTGGAGCTCACAAGTATATATACCTCTCTGCCTTGGACAGGTCTTCCATATTTGTCTGTTGGTACAACAAATGAAATCTTAACGGAAATCTAGCGATAGGCCAAACGATGCTTATCAATCAATTATCTAGCGTTACAATCCATACGTAGGTGACTAAATTTCTAATGCTGAGATTGGCAAGAACTCTCGGATGAGGTAACATATGAGAAACCCAGTTTTGTATATCTTGTGCAACCACCTCACGACAGGAGCTTAAAAGGATCGCCTTATGAGCAAGATCTTCTCACCCAAGTGTCGGAAGATCTATGCACATGTAACTCGTATCGCGTAACCTTTCTCCGGTCAAGAGGGGCGTATACGGCCAACCATCCAGCTTCAGCATCAAGACATGATTTCCACGATTCGGTAAAGTGATGGTCAATTTTCGATTTGATTATTTCTTTTTTTATTGTTAACTCAAAGTACCGATCGCACCAGGTCCCCTCAATGATTTTCGAGACCATAATTCGAGATATACACACAACAAAAGGACATATAAAAATTCTGGAGATTAACCGAGACGGTGCCAAAAGTAAACAGAAAACTAGTGGGGAATTCTGACACACAGCGATAAGAGGCAGATGCAATGTATGCACCATGATTTAGATAGACTGCAATATCATAAATTCGAAAGTAGTGGAGTACGGGTGTAACATGGAGGCATATGTCTTTTAAAAGGCTTTGAAGTGGGCTAAGGTGGCAACCATGCTGGATGGAGGAGGGAAGCGAGTACTCTACATTTATACAACGCCACCAAACAATATGAATGGTGATTTGAAGATAAGTAATCATCTTGCTACTCGCCGGAAACTCCTTTCAAGTGTCAGTGAATTGAATACGAAGTGGTGTGTACGTGGATGGATGCTTGTGTTCGAGGCCTACAGTCATGTATGAGTTTTTGCCCCTAGCCATGTCATTATCTTCCAACTTGGATAGCAACCTAAGCTTCATCTCTTGAACGAAACATTCCTGTTCCAAGCAAGCCTCCATTTCAGTCAAGTTTCATCTTCGAGAAGATCATCTGCACCCTGCCTTCCCAGCTTTCCCCAGCACGAAGTCTGAAATCAGCCATCTCGTCCGCCACTCCTCTATAAATCAGCTCATGCCTCGCCAAATACTTCTTAATAACCTCTTCCTCTATCCCGAAATCATTGTTTGCCCTCAAAAGCCTGCCCATCTTCTCCACGAAATCTTTCACAAGCTGTTCTCGAACCCCGCTATCACCAAGTATACGCGAGAAAAGCCTTTTCTCCGTCAACAACACTCTGAATTCGTCCCTCAGAAAGAATAACTTCTTCGACATCCCCGTATACCAGTCCCCCACCATCAACAGAACTCTCCGCTGCTGCTGGACCCTATCGCTACGACGCCGACAGAGGTTAATCTTGTGATGATCAATGTACATCCTGTCAACATCGGACCTCGTAACAGCTTTCTGACTCTCACAATGCCGACATCCGCACACGAAACCATAGACATACTCCAAATGTTCGCGTCTCTCATCGGCCGTCATTTGCCTTGGGTAATGACTGATCGTGAGCTCTTCCCCCCTTCGAATATCTCTCGCGGCAAGAAACACAATAGTACAATTCCCCACATTCGGGATACATTCATGGTTGAAGCGGCACGCTAGAGTGTAGATGCATGAGCCTTCCGGGTCAGACTCGGACTCGGACTCGAAACTGTTGGCATCCCAGATCTTCATGAGTGGAATTTCGGTGCAGGGCGTGGAGGAACTGGAGGGGCAAGTGCAGGAGTTGCTGTGGAGAGACGCGATTTGATACTGGGTGTAGAGGAATAGGGTTGCGAAGATGGCTTCGTTGAAGAGGGGGTGGTCGGCGCCTTGCATGAAGGGATCTTCGATTAGGATTTCGGAGCCAAGCTTGATGTCGTGGAGGGCGAATGCTCTGGTGCCACTTCCGGGGCTTGGTTTGAACTCGAAGGGAAGTGAGGATAAGGTGCCTGGATTAAGAGAGGGTTAGGTACTTAGATTTTCAGAGGGTGAAATAGCTTCAAAGTTGACTTACTTGGGTTTACTGGGGTAGATGAGGCAGAAGCGTCACTTCAAACAGCTTTCTCACCTGCTTCACCTGCTTCACCTTCTTGCTTGGCATCAGAGTTGCAAAGCTCTCAGTCATCATGCACTAGGTCGAATCCCATGTGCTTATGTACCTAGCATCAGTAAATGTGCCTCAAAATCGGGATACTTATGGCAGAACTTACTTCGATGGCATAGACCAAGTCCTGCGCCAACATTCGATATGTTGTTTCTTCCATTTTTATTACTCCTCCAGGATCTAGATTATGTTCAGATCATCGCCTCCATGAGGATCTCATCGGTATGTTATAGTTTACTGGTCCCCATTTGGGCCTCTTGTCTTTGTTTCCCATATCCTTCGCTTAATAGTAATGAGCAGAAATTTTCAGTCTGTCCTGGATAGGTGCGAGTTCTTTGCACGAGGCCTCGAAGACTATGTCAACAAGTCCGTTCATTTTCTATTTTTAGCTGGAAGTTGAGCGAATTGCTCTTTGAGACCTTCAGATATTCATATTCTGATAGATGTCGCTGGGTTCTTCGACCACAATCACAAGTAATCGTTCACGCCCACTATCAGCATCAAATGAAAGTCATGTAATCTCATCGCATTGTGCCAACAAGTATATAACTGCTCCCTCAACTACGCAACACTAACAAAGAAATTCCTCTCCCCATCCTTCGGCACTACCGTACCCCTCTTTAGAATCTCGTCGCCAACAAGCAACCTCAACCTCTCCGCCGTCGCCGGACTATCCATCACAAGCGGCTCCTCACCCAGCCCATTATCCTTCCTCGCACTTCTCACCGCCTCTCTCAACGCAAACAATACCGTCGCTCCAAGGAAAAGCGGCGGCTCCCCCACGCCCTTACTGCTCTGTATACTCCTGAGCGAGCTCCAGTCCACACCTTGCAGGAAATTAACGTTGAATTGCTGTGGGATATCAGAGAAGCCAGGGATCTTGTAGGTGCCGGGCCCGCGCGTGAAGAGTTGCCCGGACTGGGTCCAGAGGGATTCTTCCATGGTGAAGAGGCCGAGACCTTGGATGAAGGCGCCTTCGATTTGGCCGTAGTCGATGGCGGGGTTGATGGAGCGGCCGATGTCCATTTTGATGTCAGTGCGGAGGACGGTGTGGGAGCCGGTCAGGACGTCAAGCTCGACTTCAGAGACTGCTACACCCTGGTTTGTGTTAGTGCTGTCCTGATCGTGTGACATGGGAGGGCAAAGTGGGAGAGCTCACTTGTGTGAAGTAATAATACATGGGCTTGACTGTCTTCATGTCGTAGTTTCCCCAGACGTATCCAATTCTAGGCATTTTCCAGAACCCACTGGCGACCAAGCTCACCCGTTCGAGATATGCTGCGTGGGCGAGTGTCTTCATAGGTGCGTCTGTGCCATATTTCTCTCGGAAAGGCTTCAGACGCTCATTCAGTTGGTCGCAAGCGTCTTTAATGGCCATACCATTTAGATCACTGCCAGATGAGGCTGCGGTCGGAGAGGCGTTGGCGCTTTGATAAGTTGTTGTATCTTGGGTAAAGATGGAATCAAGAGGAACATTGAGTTCTTGGGCAGCGACTTGGCACATCTTTGTGTAAAGTCCTTGACCCATTTCAGTGCCTCCATGATGCAAAAGAATGCTTCCGTCAGCGAAAACTTTAACGCTTGCTGTGGCTTGGTTGAGATGTAGTGCCGTGGCAAAGCTCAATCCGAACTTGGTTGGGATCATGGATATGCCCCTCTTTCTCCATTTATGCTCCGAGTTGAATTTCTCGATTGCAGCTCGGCGATTGTCATAGTCAACCTCTTTTCTCACCTGCTCCATCATCATCGGAATGTGCCAATCCTCGTCAATCTTTTGTAAGAACGGTGTGTGTTCTCCGACTTTGTAGAGATTCTTGAAGCGCAGCTCGTCGATTGGAATGTTGAGTCCTTCCGCTACAGCAGACATGTAACTCTCAGCGATGAACATTGCTTGAGGACCACCGAAACCTCTAAACGCAGTGTTACTGTGAGTGTGAGTCTTGCAACAATGCCCCCGGATCAGGACATGAGGAATTTCGTAGCAGTTCTCCAAATGTGTACAGCATCGATCCATGACCGCGCCAGACATATCTTGCGAATACCCGCCGTTGTCGTAGACATCGGCTTCGAGAGCAAGCAGCTTTCCGTCTAGACTTACACCAACTTTCCAGCGACATTGAACAGGATGTCTCTGCCCAGAGGTCATCATGTCCTCGTCTCGATTGAGCATGCAACGCATAGGTCTCCACTCTTTCTTCGCTGCCACTGCTAAAATAGCAGCAAGTTGAACACTTCGAGATTCTTTACCGCCAAAAGCACCGCCCATACGCTTCACCCGCACGTTAACTTTGTTACTAGGGACGCCCGTGACTTGCGAGACGAATTCCTGAGGTTCCATACTGTGGCAAAACATGTCAGGAAATTGGCTCAAAGCTTGTATTGAAAGACTTACGTATTTTGAGTAGAAGACCAGACTTCGAAAGATCGATCCTCCTTGTTGGGAATAACCATGGCAGCGTTCGTCTCCAAGTAAAAGTGCTCTTGGCCGCCCATTCTCGAGACACCCTCAAAGACCTTGTCGCACTTTGACCATATTCCATCCATCTTGTCCTCAAGTGCATCTCCTTTCTTCAGAACCTTTCCGTGCTTGAAGAAGCTGTTTGCTTCAATTGCCTCATCGATCGTGAGAATCGTAGGCAAATCCTCGTAAACAATCTTCACAGCTCGGGCTGCAGCTTGTGCCCGAAGAGCAGTCTCTGCGTAGACGAGACCAAGGGGTTGCCCATGTGAGAAGACTTCTCCGTCTGCAAAGAAGGGTTCATCCTTAACAACAGATCCCCAAACATTAGCCTCTTTCGGAATGCTGTTTTTATCGACGTAGCCAAGCGCAAGTCCAGGCTCCAGAGCAGGCGTCCAGTCAACCTCTACTAGCCTGGCATGTGCTCTAGTCGACATTACCAGAGCTCCGAATAGCTCTCGGTTCTGCGGTGGCATGTCATCGATGTATTCCGCCTCTCCAGTATTCTGCTTCAAAGATGATAAGTGAGGGACTTGCTTGCCCACAACGCGCTGCTCGTGTGGGTTATAATTGTCGCGGGTACCACTTGAGATGTCTCGGTGGATCTCCTGAACCAGATCAGAGTCGACCTGGCCCAAACCGAAATCTGAGATTGTCTCGTGCCAGAATCTGAAGAAGAGGGACAGAGCGAGGGTCTTTCGGTATGTTGCCATTCCTCCTGGCACTCCGAATGAGAGATCGAATTCTTGGGCTAGAGATGCCATACAGCCTTCAAGTGTTGCTCGAACATCCCACTTCTTGCCAAGGATCAACTTCATCGTCTCTTTTGCTTCAATCGTTTTGGGCGCCATTCCACCATATGCCAAAGAAATCTCCGATACTGCCCCGTCTTCGTCTAGACGAACTCTGAAGGCAGCTGTGACGATCGCAATATCATCATCCTTGCGCTTCGCTTGCTTGTAAGCCTTTGTGAGCTCTCTAGTTCCTGGCGATGGAAGTGGTATATGGATATGTGTGATCACAGCATCTGGAGGAAGTGCGGTCGTTCGGTAGCCCGTGAAGAAGGTGGACATGGGCAGCTTGAACTGTCCTTTGGAAACGCTTTGCGCTGTCAAAGTAGCCCCGCAAGCCAGCAACACGGGATTCATATCGGAAATCGGGGATGCTGTGGCAATGTTACCGGAAAGTGAAGCCACATTTCGAATCTGCCGCCCTGCAAAGTATCTCAATTGTTTCCTTGCAGCTTCCAATACCGAACCTCTATGTCCCAATTCAACAGATAATCTTTTGCAAACACTCTCGACTTCCGTTAAGGGTGCATTCGCCCCAATCACAAGCTCTTCCATCTTGGTGATCTCTTGGGCAATCGCAATACCACGCAGTTGCTCGATATCGGAAACGTAAACTGAGATTGGAAATGACGAGTTCTTGAACTTGACTTCGACCTGTACTTCACTGGATCCACCAACCAGTTTCGCAGAAGGATATGCATCTTTGATAAGGAGGAGCTGTTCCAAGGTCGTTGGCCGAAGCCAGACATGGGTCGTGCTGCCAAAAAGGATCGGGGTCTTCTCATGCTTCCTCAACGCTGGAGGAAATATAAGTTCTGTATTGGGAGAGTAAGATTTGAAGTTGAATTGCGGTATGCTGGACTTGATCTCGGGAACTGTTGCATCTAGTTTTGATGTGACTTTTGTTCTTTCCACAGCAGTCCCAGAACCTGATCTCACTTCGTTTGACTTGATTGGCTTGCCATACGAAGTGCCATTTACAGGTGTTTCGCTTTCATCTGGGCTACTGATTGCGCTCTCGGATGTGCTCGCTGTCTCTGAGGACTCGTCCGAAGCTTTATCAGATGATTCTTCGCCCGACGAGTTCTCCTGGGCTGTCTTCGGTGGATCTCTGCAGCATCCTCCAGGCCTTCCACAAGAACCATTACTCCGAAGTGGCCCATCGAGATTGCTTTCCGATCGATAAGGCACCTCTTTCGTGCTATCCTTCGGAGAAATTTCGATCTCGTTGCAGGAATATGCAATCTTTCCCTTTAAGTCTTCAGTTATGAACGTCTTTGCCGCTTCTAATATCGGCTTGTACCCCGTGCACCGGCAAAGATTTCCATCGAGGTGGCCTTCTAGTTCGATGTCACTGGCAGAGAGATGGTACACATCGGTAATCGCGTCGTGCGAATTCCTGATGAGGGCGTACAGAGACATCACGATTCCAGGAGTGCAGAATCCACATCTGTTGATTCTTGTCAGGTACGATATCACCTCGATGACCGATCCTGACTTACTGCGAGCCATGGAGTTTTGCCATACGTTCTTGGAGGGGATGTGGGTTGTCCAGATTGCCAATTCCCTCTACCGTAATGACATGCTTTCCCACCACTACACAATATCAGGTTCTCCACATACTGAATTATAGAAAATCCGTAGATGATCAATTCGAAGATGGGATAGACGTACCTCCGACTAAAGGAAACAAGCATGCATTGACTGCCAAATGCTTTATTCGACCTTTTCGATCTGGACTGTTATCAAGAACCTGAAGAACAACTGTACAAGCACCGCATCCTCCCTCTCCACAACCCAATTTGGTACCTTTGAGGCCATGTTGCGAACGAATGAAATCGAGTAGTGTCCACTGCGGATTTGCGTCCTTCAACGATATCTTCGTCCCGTTGAGAAAGAAATCCAACGAGCTTTCTTTGAAAACACTTTGAATCGCAGGAGAGAGCTCCATACTGATGAATAGACAGACTGTGAGACGGAAATGTGACAATTCGAGAAATGAAATCGATTCGGGAACTACCTGTAGCTGACCTGAGGTGAGACTACCATTCACCTTTCAGGAATTCCACTTCCAGCTGACAGCCTATCACATCGGATGTGATTGGTATTGTGCAGGAGCCACTCGGGATGTCTCTCCCTAACCGGTCAAGAGAGAAGTGGGATGTTTGGTTTGACGAGGAAGAACTCGTGCGACCTGAGAGGTAGCGCTGCACACCCTGGAGGGGAAGCTAGGCTTCGCTTGCTCTAGCTTTTAGCGATGAACCCCGCTACTGGGGCCGATAAGCAACCCCTGGATTGAGGTCCACCCCCATTTAATGCACCCCACTGCTGGATCTTTACCACCACTTTCAACAACCTCGATATGTTGACTGTAAATAATCATGATACGAACGCTGCAGAGGCGACGGGCAATGGATACGCTTTGCTTGACCGCTTTCCAGATGGAGGGGCAAGCTGCATGGTGGGGGAACAATTCTGTCATTCTAGTGCGACGGCTGTGGTGAATGCTCTGTCTACTTTTTCTCCTCTTCTTCTTTCTCCCTTTCCTCCTACTTCTCTTGGATTCTGTTGTATCTTGAAGTCAAATTCGTATTTTGCCATTTTCACAAAGCCACAACCAAAATATTCACAATGTCACCTTCAAAGATCACTGAAGGGCTCACGCCTCTTGCCGGAACAGCTCTCTTCACCCCCATTGAAATTGGTTCCTTGAAGCTTGAGCATAGGATTATTCAAGCTCCATTGACACGCATGCGAGGAGTGAAAGAATCGGATGGAGTATGGGCACCAGGAGACATAGCCGTTGAATACTACGGCCAAAGAGCAAGCAAAGGCGGACTCCAACTCACCGAAGCGACCAATATTTCCAGACTGGTAAGTTACCAGGTCTCAAAACCTTCATGTAACATTACATACTGACAAACTCAGGCTTCAGGATATCCAGGGATTCCAGGCGTCTTCAGAAAAGGTCAGCTAGCAGGATGGAAACGAGTCACAGATGCTGTCCATGCTAAGGGCGGTTTCATCTACTGCCAGATCTGGCATGTTGGAAGAGCGTCCTCCGATGCTCTCCTTGAGGGGAAACAAACTGTCAGCTCGTCCAACATCCCAATTACTGGCCCGGCTGTCGATGGGACGGACTATGCCAGCCACCCTCCAAGGCCCCTAGAAATTTCTGAAATCCATGAGATCACAAAAGACTTTGCAGAGGCGGCCAAAAGATGTGTCGAAGCTGGTTTCGATGGCGTTGAGATCCATGGGTAAGCTTCGTTTCAAAGTCACAGATACGTTCCGATACTTACACAGCCCACAGAGCAAACGGCTACCTCCTCGAGCAATTCCTCCACGACAACGTCAACCTCCGCACTGACGCCTATGGCGGCTCCATCGAGAACCGCTGCCGCTTTCCCCTCGAAGTCATCCGCGCCGTCACAAGCGCCATCGGCGCCTCCAAAGTCGGCATCCGGCTCTCCCCATACAACTACTACCAAGATACCAAAGACTCCGACCCCAACACCCACTGGGCCTACCTCTGTAATGCTATTGCCTCTCTCCCAGCCGAGAACCGCGTCTCATACGTCCACATGATCGAGCCCCGCTTCGACGAGAATCTCGACGAGGCAGGCAAGATGGAAGCGCTTGCCGCATACTCCAAGACCAGCGTCGACGAGAGCATCACCGCGAAAGCAGGCGTCAACTCACTCGTACCATTTCAGCGTATCTTGGCGAAGGCGGGTATCAAGTTCCTCGCTGCCGGGAACTTCAATAGGGATAATGCGGAGCCGAAGGTTGCGGCTGGTGAGGCGGATGCGATTGTGATGGGTAGATGGTTCATTGCGAATCCGGATTTGCCGAAGAGGTTGAGGGAAGGTCTGCCGTTGACGCCGTATGATCGGTCGACGTTCTATGGTGCGGATCCGCCGACGAAGGGGTACACGGATTATCCTTTCTATGAGGAGAGTAAGCTTGGTGCTGCGTAGATGGAAGTTAAAGTTGAATGATAGAACAGAAACAAAATAGATTTGCCCATTTTTCTTTTCATGAAATTGAACAAATCGATCAAGGTATTGATTGAAAATGTGGTTGGGTTAGCGTGAACATTAGGCTGGAGACCCATGTCGCTTATAGTCAACAAACGACATCATCACCACGTGCTCCGAAAACCTCTCTTTTCCACAGCACAGAATTAGCGAGATAGCTTTCTTGCTCAATTTCAGAGGCTCATCACATTGATAGCTCTTGGTGCGCATTGCATCGAGCAGCATTCAAGATGCCACCCACACCACCAGGACAGCCAGATCTTTCTGGTCACGATGGCAACATCGACGGTGTCGACCAGATCGCTGAAGAGATGAAGGTGAACGCGTCCATCGAAGAACTTGGTGTTGATGACATCGTCAAGGCAAGTCTTACGCAATCTAGGTGTGAGCGAGTGAAGACTTTGGCTAACTTTAATGTGTGCACAGGAGGTGAACGAAAAGATGTCGATCTCCTGTGATCCTGCCAACCGTCATGAGGATGTCGCCGACGTTCTCGATCATGAGGCTCAGACCAAGGCTGCTGCAGCTGCTGCAAAGAAAGCCGCGATGAACAAGCGCAAGAAGCAGAATAATAGGAAGAACAAGGCTGCCGCGAAGTTGAAGGCGGCTGAAGATAGCACAGAAACAGATTTGTCCAATTCCAATCCAGTTCAGAGCGTTACAGATCAGCGAGAAATGTAAAAGAAAGAGGAAGATAAGCTGAGGGTTGCAGAGCAGTGCTTCCGAGTAGTGTGCGAGGAAGACCGAATGGACGATCTCAATGCGGCGCTTCGCTTGATGTCTGACGGGGATCAGCAAGCTACAATTTTCATAACCAAAGACCAAAATTTCGGAGAAAAAGTGCGCACATGGGAGATACTTGGTGTAGATGCATGGAAGGGATTCGAGGAGGATGACGTCGAAGATGATCCAGTCACACCTGGCATGCCTGCTTTCGAAGTCAAGACAAGTTCCATCAATGGAGTCGGACTTTTTGCAACCCGAAACATCAAGAAGGGCACAGAAATATTCAGAGAGGCTTATCTGCTCGAGGGCAAGACGACTACTCAGTCCAGTCTGCATCTCGAGGCTGCGGTAGCAGCTCTTTCTGACGAGAAAAGAGTCCAAGTTATCTCCATGAAGGGCCATTGCGCCTGCAAGAGAGTACTATGTACCGATACTTTCTTGATAAAAGCCTGGGCCACCAACGGCTTCAAGAAAGTCACTGGCGAGGACGCTGGAGAATATTTGTACAACATTGCTTCCCGAATCAACCATGATTGTCGTCCGAATACTCATCGAGCTTTCACCAAGGAGGTTGATATCGTGTTCTATGTCACGCGGGGTATTAGAAAGGGCGAAGAGATCACCCATGATTATCTCGGTAATGTCGGCCCTCTTGACCGGAGAAGACAAGCTCTTAAGCACCATTTCGATTTATCTGCCAGTGCACAGCCTGCGTCGGCGGTGTTGTACTCCCCACATCGTACTTTATCGGTACGTCTGAACAAGATGAAACTGCCAAGGTCGACACCGAAGGAACAGAGGTCATTGGTTCACGCTCAGCAGCAGAAAAGCTCCGAATTGATGCAGCGCATGCCTGGGCAGAGCAAATCCACAAGAAGCTCGAAGAGGTGGTAGTGGTGTCGAGGCAGATGATCTTCCTGCATGCCATTGCAAGCAAGTCCGTCCCCGGGGATCATCCAGAGCTTGCATACATGCTGTCCGTGCGGATGAAGGAAACTTTGAGGAGAGACAATCCTATGGGGCTGGGAGACAATGGTTTAAATCGATATGTCAATGTTCTCCTGCCGGGGGTCTTGGCAAAGCTCACTGAGGACTACGAATATTTCAGGAGTCTATGATGTAGACATATGCTGGACATGAGGCTAACTTTCGTGTCATTCGAAGTCTGGAAGAGCTGTCTGGCTATGCCAGTTTGGCTTCATCTGCGCCGTCAGTCGCTAGCACGAGCTCTGATAGAAAGTTTGACAATGTAAAATATGAAGCTTGAAACATCATGTGTGAAACTTCTCCTTGATCGCTGCATTGATACGGACCCTCGCGATCGAGCGGAGCACCTCAAATCAGCTGGTGGTCACCTCCCGCGACCTTGATTTGGTGATCTATCTTCAGCTCTCACGCCGAATCATAGTGCTTTTCGAGCAAAACAAGCAAATTGACACGATGTTCTAAAGATACCTTGATTCGTGAATATACAGGTGGTCTTCTGCTTGATGTTGTTGGTACTGCAAGACAAGTAAGTCTTCTTCTGCAAGGCACTTTTGCCAGAAGACGTTCTGAAAATTACACGCCTCTTCTCAACATCTCAGCACACTCCACACCATCCTCATCATCCGCCCAGAGCCCGATAACAACTACCCCACTCTCGATTCGATATCTTAAGGTGGACATCCACTGTGCCGTCCCCATTCTTTGAAGTCGTAAAGTCGCCTCACGACAATGGCGTCCGTAGATGGAATTGCAACGTCCCCTCAAGCAGCTGCTTCTCTCAAGGAGTTCCGGTGTACATTCGGATCATGCACCAAAAGCTTCTCACGTGCGGAGCATCTCCATCGACATGCGCTCAATCATGATGAGACGAAGGGTGTGAATACTTGTGAGAGATGTAAGGCTGTATTTAAGAGGAAGGATTTATTGGGTGAGTGTAAAGTTTTTTTTTGTACGTTATGTCTGTGGAAGCTTTGAAAGCCTGAACGGCGGTTTCGGATTGTTTGACGGACGAACGATCAGAGAGATTTCCAATGTCACACATACGACTGGTGACTTTCGAGAGTTACCTATGGAAAGCTTGAATGGTGATGAATTTTCCCGAATATCTTGATGCTGACTTATTCAACAGACAGGCATATGTCTCGACATAGAGAAAAGGATGCTGAGGCTGGCGGGGAAGGCATGGGAAAGCTTCAGACCCGAAAGCGATTATGGAGGGATTCGGATGGGACTGTCGTGGCAAAACGAAGGTTTGTAGCACATATTCCAGTGTCCCAATGAAATTCCAGTACTTTGAAAACGACCTGGGCACTGACCTGAAATGTCCTGTAGACCCGAGCTCGAGAAGCCAAAAAAGGCATCAACCAGGCGAAGGTCAAATCGGGTCGAGGCCAATGAGACGAGTTCCGCCTACTTCAGTCACGAAAACGAGCCATTGTCGCCTCCTGGATCGATGGAAGGCTCCAATGGAATGGATCCCATGGAAGCATCGGGTACAGTCCATGATACTGATTTGTGGCCCGTCGGAGATGTCCTTTTCACAGGCGATGATAACATGCCACCAGAGTCCTACGACTTCTTACTCAACGCCTCTTGGGGGTCCAAACCCCAGGAAAATTCCGGTACGGATCTGTTATACAATGATCTCTTTGCTCCGGATACTGGTAAGTCCTGACCCCCACTCTTACAAAACAGTCGAGTAACCTGCGGTTCAGCAAGCTCTTTCAATAATCCTTTCACAACCGCAAGCTATTACAACTGGCTATTTGGCAACGAGAGCTGGCCAGATGTTGAATCCTCTGCAATTGATCCGAGATTCAGCATGATGGGCAATGCTGCACCTCAAGCCCCATCAAGTATCGATTCAAGAGGATTCAGCGTCTCGAATAGCTCGGGTACCAGCACAGATTATAGTAGCACTGTAAGTCAATATCCCATATTTGGTTGGGAACTTTGTTCACCCAGCATTTGCTGATTCGCTACATCCAGAGTCAGCACTACGAACAGTCGCCTCTTGGATACGGACTAGCTCGCGATGAGCCTAATCCAGAAACCTCGGCAGCCAACCAAATACTGGCAATGTCCAAGATGGCCGAGTACAATCTGGCTTCGAACCTGGGATACCAAAGTGTATCAGCTGAAAGTCCGAAGAACCACCCAGCACATTCGGCAAGCCCAGGATTCTTCCCGACACCATCGACCGCTGGCTCCAGTCACGAACCATATCATAGTCTCGCAAAGCCCCCTCGTAAGCTTCCCCTCGTTGACGAATTAGCGAGACAAGGGATTCTGAATCTTATCCAACGAGCTGGACCCAAGACTCCTGATGGCTCTGAGATCAACGCGGATCACCCGCTTCTCGCTCTTCCTGTTTTGCAAGAGTACTGTGACTTGTACTTCAAGCGCTTTAATGTCTCCTATCCATTGCTCCACCAAGCTACGTTCGAGCCTGCTAGTGTGGATCCGCTACTCTTGATATCAGTTCTCCTTCTGGGTGCAACTTACGACACGAAAGAATCGCATCTTGTCGCTGTCTGTATACACGACACTCTTCGAGCCCAGGTATTCGGCAATCCAGCATTCAACACACGGCCGACGCTGTGGGTGCTGCAAACTATTCTGCTCGTGGAGTGCTTTGGTAAATCACGAGCTGGTCAATTACAGCACGATATGTCACATTTGTTTCATGGTCTGCTTATCAAGTGAGTCCCAAAATGCCATACATCTGCCTGGTATTTTCATGTCGTCTGCATCTAGCTGACAATATACATAGTCTTATCCGAAGAAGTGACTGCCAATCTGCTCGATGTCAAATTTCGAGCGAGGACAACGATCCAAACCACAGGTGGTTGGCCGAAGTCGATGCCGAACAACGAAGAAGGTTCGTTAAGCTGATAATCAGACGTGCCTGCTTGAGCTGACCTGTTCGATAGACTTGCTCTACTTTGCTTTATGTGGGATACGCAGCATGCTGTGCTATTCTCGCAATCGCTCTGTATGAGTGCAGCAGAGCTCAAGCTCACCCTCCCATGGAACGACGCTCTGTGGGAAGCTGAGACTGCACAAGAATGGCTCAGTATCAAAGCTACAGAACAGCCCCAACCACAATACCTCTCTGTGCTCAAGAAATATATCAATCCACGACCTGATGTAAACATGCGACCGTTGAACGCTCTATCTCGTGTGCTAATGCTGCATGGACTAATGTCTGTCTCATGGGATCTAAATCGCAGAGATCAAACATCACTAGGTATGTAGCGAGCCTCCGATCTCCAGTCAAGCTACTTTGCTAATGTAAGAAAGGCCTCTCCATGACCGGAAAAGAAGAGCCCTGGCAATCCCGTATCGCTCGCTCCTACGACGCCTGGAAGTCTGACTTCGACAACTACAGCAAACACACCCTCCAAACACTCTCAGATCATGAGCCTACCAAGGACTCATTCCAGCGCTTCTGTGTCGCCAACCTCGCCATCTACCATGCCGCCCACATTATCCTCCACGTCGAGATCAACGATCTCCAGATTTATGCAGGAGCGAGCCATATCATCGGACGACCCGTCATGAAGACGGATCAAGACCGCTCTCGACAGCGCATCGAGCAATGGGCTAAACATCGTTCGATGGCGGCAGCAACAGCGAGTTCACACGCTGCAAGAATCCTGCGAGATGGAATTCGCAAACTCAAGGACTGGGACGCAGGTGACTACTTCCATTATCCGTGGTGTCTCTACCTCGCCACACTCACTTGCTGGGCATTCCAGATGTGTAGCAAGAGTGAGGAGAATGGGGAGGCGCGGGATTTAAGCGAGGACGAGGAGGATAGTGATTGGGATGCTCGAGCAGAGATGAATGCTCTGATCAGTGCGATGACGCGCTCAAATCTGGAAGACTTGTGGAAAGTGGCGGGGAAGTATAGGACGGGAGATCTACCCAGAGTCATGGCAAAACATTTGGCGAGGGTCAGGTGGGCTGTTGTGCAGGAGGGAATGATTGTATTGAAAGGCCTTGTGGGGAAGACGAAATGAGACCTCAGGATACGTGAAACGACCTATACGAATACTTAATGTTCATTACTGCTATATGACTTCAAAATTCGCTCCTGCTGTACTTCAAACAATACCGAATATTCAAACTATTACAATCTACACTGCACCGCACTCTGCTCCTCCCTCGTCCAATGCTCTTCAACCTATGGAAAAAGATTAGCACTCCATACTCTCAACAGAAAATAGAATCAAATCGAAATCAGAGAAGGGCAGCTTACATCTCTAATCGCACAGTATCCCAACAACCTCGGCGCCAAATCCGGATCTCTCCACGCCAGTGCCTCCCCCTTCGGCGTTGGCGACATCCTCATCATCCGATCCCTCTCTTCTTGTTCCGATCCATCGTGCAAATGATACAGATACTGCTGCAAATTCCCTCTCTGAACTACCATTTCTGTGCGTGACTTGCGGCATTCTTCATAGATTTTGAGGGCGTGGCATTTTGAGGAGGCTGATTTAGATGAGATGCGAGAGAGGCATTCGCCGAGGACGGCGCCGTCTTCGAGGGACATTCCTGCGCTGAGATCAAGATAGAGTATTAGCTTTATGAGATTTTTAGGTAAGGGAGCAGGATATGTCGAGTTCCTGTCCGGGAATAAACAAAGAGACTTCGTCGAAAGGAGAACCAAAGAGTGAACAGAACCCACCCAGAAGCCAGATACGGCAGCGTAGCATGCACCGCATCCCCCAACATCGTCCACGCACCACTTTCATGACTCCAACTCTCCATTGGTCCGCGGATACACAGCCTCCATTTATACACACTCTCACACAGCCCTAACAGCTTCTCAATCCTCGGATCCCACCCCTCATACAACTTCCTCATCTCCACCACATTTCCCTCCAATGTCGAAGCCCCATCAGCAGGCATATCGTCCGGCACAAGCAGTACCATGTTAAACAGTTTTCCACCTTTCAACACGTAATTCACCGCGTGTGCGTCTGGTCCTAACCAGTAGTTGACTTGCGGATTCGTGACGAGCTCAGCGAGTGAAGGATCTTCTAGCATATCTGACGTGGAGAGGAGGAGTCGATAGGCGAGATCGCCTGTAGGTATAGGAGGATCCGGTTTCTTGAGTAGAAGCTCGCGTAATCGCGAATTAATCCCATCAGCTCCAACAACGAGGTCACACCAAATCTGTTCTCCACCGTCTAGAACCACCGTCGCACCATCTTCACCCTTTGTACTCTCCGAGTCAATCTTCACATCCACAACCCTTGCCTTACACCTCACCACGGCACCGAGTTCCACCGCCCGTTGGAGTAAACAAGAGTGTAAATCCGCGCGGTGGAAATCCCAGTAGAATGTCCCCGGGTACTGGGCTGCTGAAGATGCAAAGTCGAGAGAGGAGATGATAGAGCCTTTCCAGGAGAGCATGTTGACGCATTTTGGGCGGGTGGCGTATCGTGAGAGGGAGTCTAGCATGCCCCATTGTTGGAGGACGCGGCTGCTGTTGGGGAGGATTTGAATTCCTGCTCCGACCTGTGATTGTAAGTATTTCGGTCTGTTTGAGGGAAGAGAGAGGGAAAAGAGAGGAGGGAGAGACGTACTTCGGCGATTTCAGATGCGGATTCTAGGACGAGGACGGAGTGGCCGGCGAGGAGGATTGAGATCGCTGCTCCGAGTCCTCCTAGACCTGCTCCTACCACTATCACCTATGGAAGTCGAACAGTGTCAGCCACATGAGTTGGTATGGTGTGCAGATGCTGTAACATGAGTACATTGTGGGAAGCTGTCGTACCTTCAACTTCGTATCCTCACCTCTCACGATCTGCTGCTTAGGAGTGATATATTCAGACGCCATAGTGCCAATATCCGATCCGAGCCAAGTAATTCAAAACAAAGCAATTAACAAGGTATGCTAGTCCTTCAATAGCGCTGGAGAATCAGCTCAGAAGCAGCTCAGAGATCGCAAGTTATCATGAAGTCATTGATAACTGCCTCATGACAACGTCCCAAATGCAGTCAAGTCCATATCATGAAATTCTACGCCCGGCAATCATGCGTGCAATTGGTTCCCCATGTATCGGATGCTAATCCATCCCATCTTTTCGCATCTTCGGCCGTGAACAGTATCGATAAGTCGTTATCGTAGGACATGGATGGTCCATCTTAGCTAGCTGATTGCCATGCAGTTGCGAAGTATGTTGGGAGCGACTCTCGGCATTTGCGACTGTGCAGAAGTGGGAGAAAGTCGATGAGTAGTGGGGGTGGGGTTGATAACAGAGCGGGGTTTTCTGCCGCTGCACGATGCTTGCTCTGCCGGAAGAAGCAGTAGTTGCTGTAATGTGAAGATATGTGTGTTTTTTACAGGACTGGTGATTATTCGTATCTGTAATTAGAATTCTAGACGAAAATGGGATGGCTGGTGTGCTGCTTCGTCGTGACTCTGGCCCACGGTACTTACCTTCTTGCTTCAATCGATACCTTGCTCGGTTCTCTGAACGGTCCCAACCAATCTACGGAATTGAACTCGTCCAAGATACTGAAGGAAAGAGTCAAGAAATAAGAAATAATGGACAGAGTAAGCGAACTTCTCAACCCCAGTGGAAGCCCAAACACTAATAACCACAGTTCTCACTCAAAGGTCGAACGGCTCTGATCACAGGAGGAGCAAGAGGCTGTGGCCTTGCGTTCGCTGAAGGTCTGGCAGAAGCAGGAGCCGATGTAGCCATATTCGACGTCATTCCTCCAGTTGAAGCATTTTTCGACATAGAGAAAAAATTCGGCGTCAAAACAGCACACTATCTGTATGTATATCACACGTGACCCAGCCGCGATCCATCATCATCATCCGACTGATCCATTTTGTGCTCAGTGTCGACGTGAGTGACATGGCATCCCTTACTACAGGTTTCTCATCCTTCGTAGCCGACTTTGGCGGGAAATTAGATATCTGCGTACCCTGCGCAGGCATCAACCGCCATCTTTCATTCCTCGACACCTCATTCGAAGAGCACCAGAAACTACTAGGTGTCAATGTCCTTGGAGTGTATCACACTGCGCAACTTGCTGCCAAGCAGATGATCGCCAATGGCACTAAGAAGGGAAGTATTGTGCTTGTAGCAAGTATCGCCAGTTATATGGCGATTAGAAGCCAGATGAGTAGTGCGTATTGTGGGACGAAAGGTGCCGTGAGAGCGATGTGTCCGGGGATTGCAAAGGAGTTGGTGGAATATGTACGTTTCCCACACGGGAAGGTCCTTTCAATATGTACTTACGTTTCGATCAGGGAATCAGAGTAAATTCCATCTCACCAGGATATGTGAGGACTGAGATGACAGCTCCCGTAAGTCGACTTTGGCTGAAATTGAAGGTAATGCTAACATGCAAACCAGTTCCCCGACCTCCTTGAGAGCTGGAAAGACGAGATCATGAATGGAAGAGTTGCAACGCCCGATGACATTCGAGGCGGTTGTGTCTTCTTGGCTAGCGATGCCAGCTCATACATGACAGGCCAGGATCTGTGTATTGATGGAGGGGTGACGAAATGGTAGAACAGACAACTAGCCTGAAACAGAAATTGAGAAGAGCTTGAAAGCCCAAGGAATTTTCCAGAAGATAAAAGCCACTTGCTTGTTTTCGTTTGTTTTTCTTCCTGTCATATTCGGAAATGTACGTCTCACATCCAGCCACCGGCAGTCATGCTTCTGCAATGTGCGGTTGCCGGCACGATGATGCGTGATTTGTTGGCCGAACGCTCCGTTCGAGAGTAGCAAACTCAAAATTCCATCGAGAGCAAAGTTGGGGGTGGACGAGCCTGAATACTATATGTTGACAAAGCTACACTTGTGCTAGTCATAAAATATGAGGTTATCGTCCAGGTACTCAAGTGACCTCAAGAGCAATAACTTGAGTCGTGACCTTTCGTCTCGGTTGAAAAGCCGATGAAGAATTTGCCAAGTGTGCATCTTCAGTGTGACCTGTCTCCTGTACCCCTCTGTTTGGGCACACCCCTGACTCACGCCCGCCACCCGCCCTACCTCCGTGCAGCCGCGACGTTTTTGTCATCCACCCGTCAAACTGCCCAATCTGACGGCACGCCTCTGTATCTAATCTAGACCCCATCCTTGAACATCAGTCGATTTCTCCGAATCATGCCACTAACCCCTCCACTCTTACCTCCCTATCGCCTGATCTTGTCTGATCTACAGCAGTCTGAGCTGATCGAGCCCGTCGCGGCCTTGCGACGACATCCTCATATGATGGGGAGGGTTCCGAAGACTAATAATAAGTCTCGAAGGCACTTTTCGGGAGCGCAAGATCAAGGAAAGACTCGCACAGTTCGTAGCACGAGGAATTTCGAGAGGAAAAAGAAGCAATAATGTCCCCGGGAATGGATAACGAAGGCTTTCGTGACGAACCAATGCAGAACGGTGTGGACTCCGCTTCGGAGTCAGGCGAGAATGACAGCCACGTGACGGTTATTGGCGCAGGACCAGCTGGCCTGATGTTGGCGTGAGTTTTTACACAGAACGGCCAAAAAGGCCAATTTTGAGGCATTTTGTTGACAGGCAATACCAGGTCAAATCTGGTTCGGTATGGTATCAAGACAACAATTCTTGATGATCGGCCAGACAAAACGTCAACAGGTAGAGCTGATGGGCTGCAGCCAAAGACTATTGAGACGTTCAAGCAGTTGGGGTTAGCAGGACCGCTTCTGCAGAAAGGAGCGAGGATATACGACATTTGTTTCTGGGTATGTAGAAATCCCTTCATCTGTTTCTTTGGCGCGTATTTGCAAGATCGGTTTTGCTCATTGAACGACAGAATGGAACAGCGACTCAACCACTGCGTCGGATAGGACGTGAGGTCCACTATCCACCAGGAGTTGTCGATGTACAGGATCCTTTCATTCTCCTGGTACATCAAGGAATGGTAGAAGATGTATTCCTGGACGATCTGAAGATTCGTGGCGTTGATGTGGTCCGAAGCACGACTTTCTCGCGTTACCGGGAGACAACAACCGGTGTCGAGATTGAATGTTTTGACTCAAGAGACTTGAAAGAGGACAAAAAGCCCAAACTGTACAGCTCGCAGTATATGATAGGGTGCGACGGAGCGCACTCGAAGGTCCGGAAGTCCCTACTCAATGCAACTTACGATGGCGAAAGATCCAATTCGGCGTGGGGTGTGTTGGATGGTGAGTCCGGTCATCCTTGTGGAGTTTGAGTGACACTAACTCGTCTCAGGTGTGATTGATACGGACTTTCCAGATCTCTGGAGTAAAGCTGTAATATCATCAGAGACTGAGGGCTCTATTTTGTGTATTCCTCGAGAGAAGAATATGACACGATTGTATATTGAGCTCCACCCTGGATCAGCACCCATGTCATCAGAAGCTGCAACTGAGGAGTTCGTGATGAAAAGAGCCAAGGCAATCATGGCTCCGTTCAAGCTGTCGTGGAAATCCATTGGTGAGTTAGCCTCTTCGATCATAAGGAATCTTGCTGATACCTTCAGAATGGTTCGGTATCTACAAAGTAGGGCAAAGAGTAGCCAAGAAATTCTGCAGTGAATCTGAAAAAGTTTTCATAGCAGGAGACGTAAGTTGTACCTTCCCTTCCAAAGTCCAGGATCTGATATATTCTTAGGCAGCACACTCTCACTCCCCCAAAGCCGCTCAAGGCATGAATGTCAGCATGCACGACGCCTTCAACCTCTCCTGGAAACTCAACCTCGTAGTCCGCGGCCTCTCACCAGCAAGTCTCCTCTCAACATACGAGCAAGAGCGACGGAAAATCGCTCAAGACTTGATTGATTTCGACTACGGCCATGCCACAGCCTTTGCAACGGGTGACCCTAAAGCCCTGGCCGAGAATTTTGCGAAGAACATCCGCTTCATCTCTGGTGTCGGCGCTGAGTATTCTGAGAACGCACTCAACATGCCCGAGAAAATCCGGAGAGGAGCTCTCCAGCCAGGATGTTTGATGGTACCAGCAAGACTGACGCGGTACATCGATGCTAATCCCGTGAACCTCCAACTTGAGATCCCCATGATCGGCCAATTCCGCATGTTCTTCTTCACAAACAATATCAAGCTCGCATCACCATTCCTGGAGACCGTATGTACTGAAGTATCGTCCTCAAGGACAGTTCTCGGTCGTGCCACTGCTGCAGCGAATGCATCGTACAAGGCGCGAGGGCAGCCAGCAACGGATATGGACTCATTCATTCAGCCTCAAAGATACGTCCCAGTCTCCAAGCTAGTCACCTTCGCCATCGTGACGACGATGCCGAAAGCGCGCGTTGAGATCGCGGATCTGCCTCCACTACTGCAGGATAGCAGGTGGACGTTTTATCTAGACAATCTGATGCGCATGCCGACTGCGACGGAGAAGTGGATTGGACCATTGATGGAAGGTGAGGTTGCGATCGTGAATATCAGACCCGATGGCTATGTGGGCAGTATCGGGAGATGGAATGCGCATGAGGCGGAGTCGGGGATGGAGGCTGTGAGCTGGCTGAACACCTATTATGGGGCGTTTTTGAAGGGTTGAAAGACCTATGTGGTGTCATTTCACCAAGATCGACCGTAGTTTCGGTGTGAGAATTATACGACAGTCCAAGCTCAGCGGTGGGAGCGAGGGGACGAAGTCGGTGGACATCAGAATGAAAGATACGAAGAAGCACGTG
The DNA here is from genome assembly GCA_017365405.1 of Cadophora malorum. Classification (NCBI taxonomy): domain Eukaryota; kingdom Fungi; phylum Ascomycota; class Leotiomycetes; order Helotiales; family Ploettnerulaceae; genus Cadophora; species Cadophora malorum. Next base: position 102,759 of record JAFJYH010000108.1, on the reverse strand, counting down.
AGCACACGCGATACAGGATCATGGAATTTGGGGAGCACAATATCATTGAGCGAGCGCGTCATCTTCTCAAACTTGTCTTTATTGTTCAATATCAAGACCACTATCATTCGTGGCGTATGGAAACAATCGCTTTTGTCTCGCCTCACTTCTTGCCTCTGCACAGTCTGCTTTTCTCTTACCCCCGTCTCCGTTACCATTATCTACTCGCAATCATCTCCTCTTGTTCTACCCTCCCTGTCTACCACCTAGCATCTTGCTCCCATATTTCGTCCCCTCTCAACTCGCTCACCACCAATCACCCCGACACTCTTTCCTCTCCGCTCTTCTCCGATGACTCCGTATCTTCCTCCGGTGCCATAGTCTGGGACTGAGCCGAGAAGGACTTCGCTTAGGTGTTTGTTGGTGGTGTGATTATCGTTGGTCTTGTTCTTGTTGTATGAAGAGAAGGGGCCGGAGAATGAAGAGTATGGGGTGGAAGAGTAGGTGAAGAAGGGGTCGATGGCGGCAGCAGTTCTCTTGACAGCAGGAGGAGGAACAGGAATGTATCTGCTATTTCCGCTGTCCCAGAAGACTGAGCTCGCGGTTGTGATGGCGGTTTCGCGTCTGTTGGTGGCGAAATTGACATCTGTGGTGGTGGTGGTGGTGGTGGTGATGGTGGTATCTTTGTTGACAGCAGCAGGACGGTGGTATCTGCTGTTGCTGCTATTGAGGCGCTCTGAAGTGACCGTGGTGAGGATGCTCATACTCTTGACGGTGTTGCTGGCTGTGACGACGCTTCTAGAGGAGGTGGCAGAAGGAGACGGGACGCCGCTGGTTTCGATCAGATCAGCCAGCCGTACGATCTCGTCAAAGGAGACTCGTCGGACTGGATTTGGGGAGAGCACCTCCGTGATGGGAGAGTTCTGTTTGTTGTTGTCAGCACGGCGCACGCTATTGCAACTAAGATTGAAGTGTAAATCGACAGTACTTACGCTGATGACAATGGGGTTCTCTGTGGTTGCCGCGCTGGGCAGGACAAATGTCATGGTCGTGGTCATGGTCTCTCTTCTGATGTGCCGTGTTTAGATGGGAGAGGCGTGGTGTGGTGGGATATTGGGGGGTATCGTATAGTTTGTCGAAGTATTCGATGGAGCAGGTGTTGATCGAGAAAAGCACAGTCTGGAGGAATGAATACTTTTTGACGTTGCAAGGTGTGCGGTTCCTTGGGAACGTTAGGTGAAAATGACGCTCGAGGTGAATCTGTTACGACCGAGGTGAGTTCATGTTCGAGCTAAGCGAGTCGAAATCCCTTCTGTATTACGACACCTCGCAACAGTTGCAAATTGGCTTATTCATTCGGTCAATAGTTTACAGCTAGCCAATTCTAGCGTTTGTCGTTGTCACTGACAGTTTTCGCTATCGACCTCTTTGTTTACTTTCGACTCGTCTCTCCCCCTTGAGATTTCTAGTATGCATACTCTCTCAAGTCTCAAGCACAGATAACGTGCTGGAGCTGCAAGTTGTCTTTCTGGATGCTGCGAGGGGACTTGGGGGCGTTCGTTTGTTGAGGACTTTCAACGTGGGAACGACTGGATGTAAGGAATTATTTAGCGCTGCGAGGCTATTTGCACAACTACATCTTCGTCGAGAAGACGGATGGGCTGGGCAAGGAAATTTATCGCTAAATATGGAAACACGACCTGATGTTCGTCCTGGTATGAGGCGTTTGGCGGGTGCAGGATACTTATATTCGTAACGGGGCTCAATCAAGTGGTACGTAAGATTCTGGATCTTAGCAGAGAATCGAATGTTGAGTCCAACTGGTCATTTTGCGCTTCTTTGAAGATTTTGTATCTTGATTGCCGAGAATTTTTTGTCAATTCGTTTTCCCCGCCTGCCCTCTTCGTCATAAGAACTGGTTCAGAAGTGCTTCTCCAAGTCTTTTCCTCCTCTAGAAGATGAGGCCACGTAAAGCTAGACCAGTCCAGACCAGAGGTATTACTATCCTCCCAATATGCTACTTCCGCCATTGCTCCAACAATCTCAGAACTTCCCCCCTAATCTCTCTATCCGTCCTCTCCTTCTCCTCCTCAGACTTTACCCCTTTCAACTCCCCTTCCATTTCAATCAGCCTATCATTCGTCGGAAAAACAAACAAAACCCCATACCAGGCAACCTGAGCCCCAAGTCCTAATGCAGCACCGAACCATTTCCACCTCCCACAGATCTCCTTGTCCGGGTATGAATACAACAGATAGGTGAGCAGTGCCAGCGAAGTCCCTTGAACTCGACTGCTCCCTTGCATGTACTTCGCCCCAAAGTGATGAGCTGGTGGAATTGCCGAAGCATAACCATGGACGAGTCGCTGTTTTCCACAATGGGGATGCTGAAAATGTACATCCCGTGTGCAGCGCCCGCCAAGGCTGCGAGGTAAATCGTATTGAAGGCGGCAAAAAATTTCAGGAACGTTGAATCATAGAGGATGTCCATGTTGCAAGATATGAGAGATGATGTGAAATACGGTTTCGATGGATCCGTGAAACGACTTTGATTTTTGGGGTGATCCGAATTAGACGATGAGGGGCAGCTTTGTTTACACCGTTGGTCTGATCCCGCCAAGACTCGCTTCGTGGCAACTATCCAGGTAGGCATGGTTAGCTCGAAGATCGTCTACACCATCGTCTTCGATCAGAACTGAAAACTTATGCCATGGAGAATTAGACAATGAGACGGATTACGGGCATATTTTCACTCTCCGATGGGATTGACCATTGTGTCGTCTCTATCCAAGTGCATTAGCATGTCGGATTTGAATCTTCTTTCAAAATCCGATGGTGAATCTTGACATAAATAAATGACGCTATTCTGGAATCCGGATTGGTGAACCGCAGATGATATTGCATCTTGCGAGCACACAAGAATTCATCACAACCTTCAAATCGCTCAACATCATTGCCATTCGCCAGACAAGATTATTGCTCGTCAGCGTCTACCAGAATGCCAACATATGCAGTACTAGATGCCACAGGCAGCGTCGGACAGTCACTCCTCAACATAATCCTCTAATCACCCACCAATAAAATCCACACCTACTGCCGTTCCTCGCAGAAACTCAAGGATCTCGCGCCATCTATCGCGTCGAACAAACAAGTCGAAGTCTTTGAAGGCTCTCTTCAGGACACTCCACTCCTGGCCAGCTGTCTTCGAGGTACCGAAGCCACCTTCCTAGCCGTAGCAGAAGTCAAAAACAAGCCAGGCTGATCCATTGCCCAGGAATCAGCTCATACAGTTGTACCTACCCTACTTCTACTCAGAAAACAGAAGTCGGAAACAAAATTACCAAGACTCATCGTCCTCTCGTCCGCATCTCTAGACCATGGTCTCATGTCTGGCACACCTCAACCCATCCTCAACATTCTCTATCGCGACAATTCTTACATCTATGATGGCCTTCGGGATGCTGAGGACTTCCTCCTTTCCAAGCAAAATGATTCACTCGTTACCGCGACCTTCGTCAGGCCCGGGCGCTCTATCACATGATACGCAGAAAGGTCGTTATCTGAGTTTGGAAAAGGCGGAGATGCCGCTGTCATTTTGGATCTTACAGCTGGGATGTTGGAGATTGCGCAGGATGAGTAAGGGAATTGGGCTGGTAAAGGGATGGCTGTTAGTCCGACGGCGAAGGATGTACCGTTTCCGTGGGCGGCACCGTTCTTTCTGCTGACTGGGCTACTATTTCATTTCATGCCTTGGACGTTCCAGTTCCTGGGTTGATCGGGATTGTTTCCCTACGATGCTTCACTGATTGAACGAGGTACTGAGTTGCGTTTGTCAAGCATAGTTGTGAATGGCTTTAGCGGCAACGGTTGCCAGAGATCTGGGCGTAGCGGTTGCCTGACAGATCGTGTTGAAAGAGTTCAATTTCATTCCTTGCTCTCTAGTGCTGGATTTTCCATGGCGAGCATGTGAGGGAAGAAAGACTGTTTATGTGCAGAAGACGTGCACGGTTCGGAGACGAGAAACTCGTCAAGAGCAAGTGAACTTACACTCATCCATCAATCAAATTGTTGCATGAGAATATTCCTCAACCTGCATTTATTCTATGCACATCTTTACACTGCCCAAGTGGCGTTCGAATTTCTGTATCGGGTCGGGTGTCAACATTCGCTAAATCAGAAGTCAACAAAGGGTCCGTGGCAGATGCATGACTTTCAGAACAAAGGCTTACCTACCGCGCAATGAGGTGAATTGCCAGTTCAATAGCAAGGTGAATTGGCTGCATAAGGTGTTTTTCAACTTCAGCTCCTCAACTTGTCCAAGCTTCATCCCTACCAACCACTGCCTGAAAGTAACAATCGACTTGGAGCCTGCACTGCCAGCAATTCCCCGATGTCTGATGATAGCTCATCGCAGAATGTGGACCATGTCAACAAGACCGAATCGGAGAACAACAAGCCTTCTCACACCACCAAAGCTGAGCGTCCCAAGCGCAAGAAGGGTAATGTCAAGAAGGCCAAGGCAGAAGCAAGACTGAAGGCAGAAGAGGAGAGTCGTTTACTCGATGAGCTGGCTGCCCTCACTGTCAAGGCAAAGCAAGAAGAGCAAGCTCAGAAGCTGGTGACAATTCCCTTGATGGTGCTGGCCTGACGACTGGTCCGGAGAATGTTTCTGCTGCTGATGAGCGCTTGCCATGCAAGTGTTTCTCAAGCTCTACAGAATTCAATCGCTGATAGCTTCCTCCTTAATTGCTCCACCCGGACTCCTCTTCAAGTTCGACCATTCCACAGACAGAGGCGGCATCGGTGTATTTGCTCTCCAGGACATCAAGGCCGGCACCGAAATTCTGGCCGAAGAAGCAATTCTGAAGGGCACGAACGAGCACATATGCAAGGAGGCACTGTTCAAGGTTCTTTCCGACGACAAGAAGAAGAGAGTCATGTTCTTGTACCATCACTGCAATTGCAAAGTACCGCTCTGCACCGAAACACGCTTGGCACAAATCCATGAAATCAATTCCTATGGAGCTCCCTCAGGTCCAACACTGTACGGAGTAGCTGCTCGGTTCAACCACAATTGTCTCCCCAGCATCGCACGAGGAGTCTCCAAGGAGGAATTCATGGTCTTTCGTGCAGCACGAGATATCAAGAAGGGAGAGGAGCTCACTGTCAACTACACCATGATCTCAGGCCCCACGAAGACCAGGCGCGGCTATCTCCTCGAGAAATTCAACTTCCTCTGCAAATGCCATAGTTGCAAGAATAACATGGTCTGTACCGAGTCTGACGTCGAGCAGGTCAGCCTTCCTAAAGGCGTGGAACCAACGACTCCAGTCATTGGCAGATTCACCAAGGAGGAAGCTGCAGCATTTGCAGATGTTGAAGCCTGGTTCGACGATGTCCAAAAAGGGATGGTGACAATCCAACGGGCTCAGTATGATTACATGGCCAAGCATGTTGTTGCTCAAGATCCTCGTGTCCTTGATCGCAAGGGCCGGGGGTTCTTGGCCAAGCGCACGTTGGCGTTCATTGTTCAATATCTGAAGCTGAACAACAAGTTCGGACTTGATGATACTGTCTTTGATGGCTTTCACGTTCGGAACGCTGAACAACTGGCCGAAGTAACCGAGGAAAACTTTGGCGTCATAATGGAGGAGTTGGCGGACTCGCAAAGATAGAGGGGCAGGTTAGTAGGAGGGGATGTGGAGGTTCCTGGAATGCTCTTATGAAAGGATTTATCTTTTTCTAGACCGAGGTAAACGGCAATCGAAGCGGCATGTGGCTGTTGTCGTTGGTGGGATTTGTTCTATTGCCATTTGGAGACTTGATCAACTACGAGACATGCGCTTGGGATAATGAATAGCATGGCCTCATTCAAACATCTTGAATAGAAACACCAGCTCGTAATCTACCTATGTCTTCAAGTTCTCCCAGAACTCTTTCGTCTCCGTTGGGTATGTAGTATTCTCCAAAGCAATCTCCCACACTGAGGGGTCCTCCTCGTATCGATCACACCACTCATCCAGGTACTTTTCCCTTGGATTGACTCCCGCCAAATGTACAAGCAAATCTCCACCTCGGACCTGATCTGCTTTCAGCTCCTTATCTTTCTCGTCCTTATATGCATTGAACCATCGCTGCGGCACCGTCACCGTGTGATTCGCGTATTTCGGCTCTTTGAGCAGGATTTCCATTGCGCTTTGGTCCTGGAAAGTGAGTGTTGTGTTCGGCTGAAAGTCGCGAAAGGATGCGATGGCAGTGAAGAGCTCCACGGCCCACGGAGTGACTTCCAGGAGGAAGACGCCATTGTTGAGTCCATTCCAATCTTTTGTTACTAGGAGGTGAATATCCTTGTGCTGGGTAGGAGGAATGAATATTTCGAGGGGAACGTGGCTGTTGAGGACTACTGTATCCGCGTCGACCCAGAAGAGCCAGGAAAGGCGCTCGCTATCCTGCTTGCCGAGCTCTTGTAGTATAAGGGAGAGGATGTATGCGGGTTTGGTCCAGTATCCATCCAGAATTCCGCGTCTCAGTAGATGCATTGAATAGCCATGAAGTCGATTGTGCTTCTCTTGAGTCTTCAGTGCTCTCTCGTGTGCTAGTTTCTTATCTCCGTACAGAATGCTCACTTTGCCAATTCTTGGTCTCTTGCTCCAGGCATTGTAGTTGTCTGGACCTCCGAAGAGTGGGTTGAGAGATATGATCTTGGCTTGCCAGCTGTTAGACCTGTCGCGATTCGGTTCGAAGTTGTGTAAATAAACAGCGAACAAGGTAATAGCAGCGCAGAAGAGGAGCAGTGTTGTGATTCGGGCTTTGTGAAAGTATCGTAGAAGGCTTGCAAAAGGGCGCCGCGGCAGGTTGATATGGTTAATAAGGGCCATCCTCGAAGGCGTCATGGTCGCAGCAGCAACGACTTGAATTCCAACGAGAAAACGAATTGGTTTACTCAAGCGTAGACAATGGAGATGGTGAGAAATTATCAAAGTCTTAGTAGAGAATCTTATGATAGTGATGGAAGTGACAATGTTCAAGAGTAGCTAGAGGACATCTCCTTAAGAGGTGCGGCCATCTGCGACCCTAAGACGAAGCACATCTACTGGACCGTATCCAACACTAAAATCCCACTGATGAATGACAAAGCCAAATCTTCTCATAGCTATGTCCTCGCGAGACCTTCGTCTACTGAATGTGACAGGGATATCGCTCCATGATCTCCAGATATCATCTAGAATCCGACCAGAGTGACCAAAAGACACCTTCTGGTGATTCTCCACAAACGGTGGGATTTGGGCGCATCTTGGCGTATGAAATTACGCGTCCTTTCTGCAAAATCTCGTGAGGAAGATGGGAATCTCGTATTCAGCGGGGGGGGCGGCCACAGCTGTAGCTGCATCCTTGAGATGTTCTCAGATTTAGCAACGATCTCGGGGTTTGAAACACTTCATAAGTGAATAGTAGGAGTTCTGTTCATTTTGATGGTTTTTGAAGGTTTAACAGGAAGAAAGTTTGGGAATGGGCTTACCCTATACTAAGTAAAAAATGTCACGGAAAGTCTTTGAGATGGCTCACTCGCTCGGACATCATCAAGCAGATGTGAGCAAGAGCAGGTATCTGTCGATTGAAGATCCGAAACTCAGGATAAGTATACTCAGTCAATATCGTGTGAAGTCTTTCATTGTTCTGGACCAATGAAGCATCTCGAGCTACTGTTGACAACGATACAGAACCTGTTGGTCAGGCAACATCCAAAGCTCCATTTTGTAAACTTATTTTCCATACAGCTACGGAATACTATGGACACTGCACCATGAATCTAGCATCCATATACCTATACACCTTGCAGACTTGATTCAAAGCTCAAAAGTTGACCATGTGTATTCCCATTACGAGGTTGACGCAACTCGGTGATGGGAATCACACCTCACTTACTGCATGGTATCACGCCCAAACGTGCACAGGCGCAGATTTTATCCCAGCTGTAGACACCAGTCATAGAGGGCTGGAGCTAAACTTTCTCCCTGTCTCTTGCCGTAAATCTGAGAAGCACAGACACATTCCACCCTTCCAGACCCAAGCTTGTCCTCTATGACATCGCTTGGGATTGTCTAGAGTCGTGTGACGCCACATTTCGACATTCGCTCGCTACCGACTAAAGCCGAGAAAGATATTCATTCATAACAGAACTTTCGGACAGTGCAAACAGAAACCTGGGCGTCAATAAATTGAAGTTCAACGAAGTGTCTGACATCTTATAAGCTGCTGCAGCGATGGCCAGCAAGCCGCATTAAAATGCCTGTAGAAACGTCTCAGTAGCTTTGCAGACTCAGAACCGTTCTAAGAAGATCCAAAAACGCCGTCCAAGAACAACTCTGTTGCTGATTCCATAAGCATTCCAAAAACTTACTCACTGACAGTACCCGCTCCGGGTCCCACAGATCTTTAATTTTAAGCTTATGACGAACGAGACTTATTTATGTTTTCGCTTAGTCTTAGCAACCTCGTATCCCGATTCTTTGGAACTTTGGGACAACTCAACGGACAAGGGGGTACGTACCTCAAGCTTAGCTTCACGATTATCGCTTAAGCATATCTTGAATCAAGTTTATTCGTGCAGTCCTTCAAAATGCTCTGTAATTGAATCATACCTTCTCTTCTTCACTTAGTGAGGCTAAGAAAGATGTAAGGCGTAGTCTCGCCAAGAATGAAGTACGTAGACCCCTGTCGGGGCATGTCGGTGTAGTTGAACAGGTCGTACTTTCCAGGCCCAAATAGGACTTACGACTAGCGTAGGATTTCGGTTCCTTGCGAGTTGTGAAGGGCGGAAACATTTTCTGGAACATAAACATGGCGGGGTACTTGACGAGACGCCCACATACTCACAAGACTTGAGAATTTGACAAAAGAACCCAAAGCAGTTATGATAAGGTAAAAGAATCAAGAATGGAACAAGCATATCACAAGGACAGATAACTGAGCCAAATCTGTTCCCCATGAAGAAGAGTATTAGGTCGGCTTTAGGACTCAATTAGGACAAAAGATCTTGAAGAACGTGGCAGTTCAGAAAGTAGTACCAAGTCTGCTGTTCGGCAGCGATATCGAACAAGAATAGCATGTGGGACGATCCATTTTCCAATCACTGAATACGAGAAGCCAAGGATCTCATCTGATCTGAGCTACGATGACATGGTGGTTCTTGCGCGATAGCGTGTTTCAGATATAACTACAAATTCACATCCCTGAAATAACGTGGCTTCGAGAAACAAATAAGCTTTCTTCACTTACACGAGAAAACATGCTGCGTTTTCTTCCTAGAGAAGGATCACGAGACCTGGCAGACCACCACCAGGAGAAGAGCCTGCCCAGGGCGTATAAAAGTCAATTGTTCTATTAATAAACACAATTTTAAGTCCTTCAAACAGAGACCTGTTGCGCTTCTCTAGCTCCTACAGGCGCATTCGTCTTTCGAGAAGCCCATTAATAAAAGTTATTCCTCATACTTCATTTGGGGCCTGTTCCAATATTCATTCGTACATCGTGGACTTGGTATCGTTTGAGCGTACCAACACAAATACCGTAACCTGACTGGTCAACCCAGGAGGATAAAAAGAGAAGAAAAAAAATCGGTGAAGCGATGGACGACCTATCACCTCTTCCACGCATTCCGTGACCAAAATGCAGAATAGTCCTTCGAAACATTCGCTAACTATTCCTCGTCTCAGAAGGATTCACCTACAAATCAAAACTCCAGTCTTCATCCTCCCTATCTGCGATCTCATGCAGGCTACTCTCCTCCCCGATGGTGACACCAAGCTCCCTCATCCTGCGCTTCTCCTCCTTCTTCTCCTCATCATTCGCTCTCAGAACCTCATCCATTCTCGGCTTCCAGTGTTCCTCGAGGAATGGAATGAGAGGAATTCCGAGCTCGTCGAATTTGGCTTCGAATTCGGCAACCAGATCTTCGAGCTGTTGGATCAGGTCGCGTTCTTCTTCCTGAATCTCGTTATCTCGTCCATGGACAGTGGCGCTTTCACTGATAAACGGCGCAATGCCATTGGATGAGAGATGCGTGGCAGGTGTGCGTGAGCTCTAGCCAACGAAAGCTCATGGCGCGGATCGCCTTGGCTGGTATCCACTGATTATCAGGAACATGGGACTTTACCAGTCGAAGCACCTGAAGGCAGCACGAAAAGTCAATATTAAACTTCGTGTTGGGTCGAAAATTATGAGTGAAAGGTCCACAGTCTGCCAGAGCAAATGCGAGTGCTTGGCAACCAGTCCTGGAACATGCACATTTGCAGTCATCTGTAGTACTGTCGCTCAGGAAAAGACCTGCTTGTTCTTGCTGCTCAGATGACATCCTTCCAATGCCAAAACATAACCTTGGACTCCCGAGCAAACGCCCTACAGCATGTATTGCCATCATTCTGCCCACAGGATGCCTGCGATACATATCCACACCCTTGTCTCTCAGCCAGGCTAGGACTGACAACTTCTCAAGAGGTTTCCACATGTCATATTGAACATGAGTCCAGAAAGGTGACATTACAAGAGCGTCAACCTCATCGAAGTCCCGAAACCCTGCATCATAAAGCAGATTCCCCATTTTAACATTCATCGTCGTAGAATGGTATACTGTCGTAGGTAGCAATGATAATGCAAGGTCTATCTCAACGCCAGTTCGACTTAAGACCGGAGCCACAACGTCGGCTTGGGCATTCAGAACTATAACTTTCCTGAGATTGGGAGATTGAAAATCTATGCCCGACAGATTATTGGCAGCAAGGCCACCCAATCGATTGCGTCTTCTTACCAGATGGGAGACAACCAGCTTCTGTAGATCAATATTTCTTGAGCTAAAGACCGAGCTGGAGAGATTTATTGGACAACCGTGGTCCAACAAGAGTGGTATTGAGGATAAATTCCCCAACCAGCAAGCATTACTAAGAATGTTCTGATCGGGAGCGATATTGGCTCCTGCTGCGAGAAGGATCGACACTCCTTGAGGCCAAGGAAGCGCAATATGGAGCAGCGTCTGCTCGCATGGCAGTCTATGATTGACCATTTCCGGATTATGCCTGAGTTCTTTCTTTAGCATGGACCCATCTTGTAGATAGATGGCTTCTAGGATGCCCGGCAATTCAATGGCTTAGGACTGTGTTAGCTTCTGAACACAACCAGATTGCCGTGGATGTGTACGTACTACCATGTCTCTGGTAATCAGGCAAGCGTGCAATCATTTTCTGAGCAATATCAATTATTCGAGCAGTCCTGGTAATATGTGTACTTTCTCTGAAGTTAACTTTTTCGTCGATCGCGAGGTCATTCTCCAGAAGCAAAACGAGCAGGCCATAAACGCTCTCATCTAACTCAACATAACTGATCGGAAAACGGTATTCTTTTTCATGTACTAATGTGTTGAGAGCCGCATCTAACATGGTACTAGGAGCTTTGTTAATAAAGTACCATTTTAGATAAGCTGTCCGGAGTAATAGCAACTTTCCGTTAGGATCTACAACAAAACCAAAGAAACAGTTGCGAAATTTAAAATTTGTACTCAAGTTTTCTTTCCTTGCGATAATTCCATCGCAGGTTATCAAACCTGATTGATTGGCGAAAGAGGAATGTGGATCTATCTTTGACCGCGCAGTTGTCAGACTTACCAATTGTTATCGTCACATAGAGAAGGATCTGCCTCTGCTCTCAGGATCTCTCGAATCAGATGCGTAACTGTCTGAATACTATAAGGCGAGGCGGGAATATTTAATCCCGCCACGGCATACTAGCCACAATGAGTAACTGTTCGTTATTTGTCTCAAGGACTCACGTGAAGAAGAGTCTCGCCATTTGGCAGAACATCCTTTGGGTGAGCTGTTCCGGTTCGGAAAAGTATCTTAAGCTGTTGTAAGATCCATTCGGCATGATCGAGAGGGGTTGCAAATTCTGCATTGCTGCCTGATCAGGAGTCCCAGTCGAATTTCACAAGTCGAAAGGCCGGAGAATCTTAGGGTACAATGGCTCTAAATACCAGATTCAAGGTAAGTTCAGGTAACCCTCCCCTTTGTGTCGTCGACAAATTGGCTGCGACTGAAAACCTAAGCAGCCTTGTGCAATATGTGTACTTCAATTCCAGGACATCGTTACGCTGTTGATTGTACCTACTAAGTGGACAGTCGGTACTATGTGTTGTGTGCGTCCATGAGCTCGATAAATTGTACCAATTGACGTCGTTATTGGTACCTCGTAGTCGCCGAAATTGGCTTGGACAGAAGCATCGCGTGACAGATTGAACTCTAGAGATCTTCTACCTATTCTGAATGGCTGGCACGCATGCAATTTGAAGCTGGTCCAGTTCCTGACACAGTGTTGATAGCAGAGTGGGCTCATGCTCGAGGCTCGTGGGCGTTTCGATCCTTGATATCTTCGAAAGGATCAGCAGCATTTCTCTAACAGTCGCCAAGGGGATTCATGGTCTATGAATCCTGTCTAATTTCTCCTCTATGATTTGCGCTCTTCTGTCTACGCTTCGTGTCGTCCTGCCAATGATCGTCACAATCTCGAAAGTCATGGAGCTGATCTCACTTTTCTAGTGTTAGCAAGGATACATATATTTAGCCGCTCTCGACTCACCGATTCCACAAACTGACTGCGAAGCTGAGACGATCTTCTAGTGCATATAGCTGGACTTGGACGCCATGTAACGTATCCTTCTTGAAAGGGTAAAGCAGCCTTTTCGCAATGATCCGAGCCTTGTCCTCCGTGTTTACGGGAAGCTTGATCGTTCTATTCTTCTCCACTTCCCTCTTCAACAACCGAAGACCACCCTTGCATGCACTCACTGATCTGTGCACCTGTTCTAGGACAGCACTGTGCTCTGGCTCCTCTTTCGTCAGTACATCGTTGAGACATTCCAACAGCTCACATAATCTCTCCGAGCTTTGCGTGATACGAGTGATATCTTCTTGGTATGAGGTGAAGTTCGAGTGGTATTTGATCAGTCCGCCTGTCACTTGTAGTCCGAGAGACACAACGCCCACAGCTGTGCCTGCGACTGATAGAGGGTCACCCATGGTACAGTGTCGTTTGCTATTTGATTGTTTGAACTTTATCAGGTTTGGCCGTTTGTAGTAGCAGAGACAAGGCTGCGAGATGAAAACGCTTTCCGAAGCAATGGCAGTGTGCTGACCATCACAGTCACCTTCGATTGCCCTGGTGAGGACAAAGCAAGGAGCGCAGAAGCCACGCAGAGCAAGAGAGACGACGCAGAGCAATGGCATGGATCAAAGAAGAGGAGCTGCGAAGAGTGAGAGCAGAAGTTGAACAATGAAAAGAAATGGACGAGGCAAGGCTGCCCGATGGGCAAATCCAGCGAGTGCCTTTAGGCCCCGTGCAGGAGGTCGTGGCTGCATGTGATCAACGCTGCTCCTCCAATGGGCAGAGAGCAAGATGTTCTTGATTCTTTGTTACCAACTCTTCGGCAACTTTGAGTTGTACCTCAATAGGAAGAATGATTCAACTGCTGAAAGATCGTAGCCGGGACATTCTGTCAACATCCTAATGCATTCAGAGAGCCGAAGCAAACTGGGCCGGAAGAGGGCAGTGCGAAAGTGGTTGTAGCCGGTAGCACTCGAGCGGAAGATGTTTCGGCAGGCTTTTGATGAATAGCTTGCGTCCCACGACTTCGCAGAAATGGTACAGGAGGCATCCCAAAATGAGCGCCTGGGCAAGAATTAACGGTTCTATTAGTGAGCGCATAGCTAAATCCTCTACAGACCTATCTATTCCCTCTAGCACCAGCAGGTGCATCGATCCTTCTCCTCTTCAGCAATGTGCCTATCGCATCTCGAACCTCCGGATCACTCTGTATCGTATTCTGCACCAGCCACTCCTTCATCTTGCCTTTCACTTCTCCAATAGCCTGCTCGTCGCCCATGAACGGACTCAGTTCCAGCTGTACGGCCCTTGTAGCTTCGACATCCACGATCTTCGCTGTGGCTTCTAATCTGTCTAGTTGCTGCTTCATCTGCACTTCTGGACTCGCATTCGATGCGACTGGGGTAGGTGGTTCGAGATGTGGTCCTATCTGCGAAAATGCGATATAAAGGGTGATACTAATTTTCCTGCCCAGTTGAATGAGTTGGAAGGGGAGGTAGGGCGGGTGTGCGGTGAAATTCGTCAGGAAGGGGTTGAGGATTTTGGCTGCGAAGGCAGGGAAATGAGGTCGAGAGATCGTATACAGTTCGAAGACGCAGAATCCAACCAGTGTAAGCCACCTCCAGTATTTGCCCCATTCCAGATACCCCAACATACCCAAAATGTACATGAATATCGCCGCTGCACCGTAGTAGGGGAGGATAGACTGGAGGCCATGTACGACGAAGTCACGAACACCGGAACAACGCTGCCACTGTGTGATTTCAGGTCCGAAACGCTCATATGCGAATCTCTTTGCGGGATTCAGGAGAGTGTCTTGCGCGAGTTTTAGGTGTACGAAGTATCCTTCGGTGGTGGTGGATGTGGAGGATACTTTGTCTGGATGGTGGATAGCTGCTAATCGCCGAAACCTAGACTTAATCTCCCTATCTGTAGCGGTATATGGTACTCCCAGATCCTGATAGAAGTCACTCGCCCGCCGTATCTCCCAGTCTGCTTCGTATATTGTGTAGAGTAGGTAGGCGGACACCACGATGATGTGGATGCGCCGGCGATGCGTGATGTAGCGCGGAGAGCCTGGTTGAGGTTTTGGGTCACCGGCGCGGATCATAATCCCATAATATATCGTTTGGAGCCATCCCGTAACAAACTAAACAATTTGTCAGTATAGTTTCTTGAATCCTGGCGGAAGTTAGCCAGTCTAAAGAGTGGCACTTACATTTGGGAGAAACGTCCAGCCAGCGAGGGAAAGTAAATTGCTAGTAGACATGATGTGTCTTGAAGCTCTGAGAAAAGCGCCCAAAAGTTATCATGCAGCAAAAATAATGTTGTTGAGGGAGGAAGAGGAGGAAGTTGGGATCCGACAACAAAGTGACAAGAACAATCAGTAACAAATCGCGAGGCTCTACCTGTCCACATCGCGACGCCGCTCCGAGGCAGATAAAGACTGCGCTAATGCACGCTAGCGGCCGCCCAGCCTGTCAGCCTTTTGAGGCGCAAAAAAAGTTACACGAGACAGTGGAAGCAAACATTTCCTCGAAACATTCCCAGCATGTCAATTGACACGACGGATCCTTCCCAGACAGCTATAATGGGGTCCGAAAAACACAGATCAAAGTCCGAGAAGAAATCGAAATCCTCACACGGCGAGAAGAAGCGGAAAAGAGACCATGCGGAGGAGGGACCAAAGTCGAAATCGAAAAAGCACAAGTCGGATTCGAGAGCTGCAGAGTCTGAAATCTTGGAGATGCCTGCTACGGTATCGCCATTCCATCTGCAGACCTCCTCGTTATATCTGCCATTGGCACCTGTGTCGCAAAAGTACCCGCTCGAAGGAATCTGCGCCGAGCATCTTTCTCCGCTCCTCCTCACATACTACCCACCATTCAACGGCGTGTTGCTATCGTACAGCAATCCTCGGTTATCGGAGAAGGCGTTTGGAAATGACGGAGAAGAGGTCTTGCTACAGAATCATGACGAATATGCTGTCAGCTGGACGTGGCTTACCGCAGAATTCCTGCTGTTCAAACCGGAGAAGGGAGCTTGGTTGGAGGGATATGTCAATCTGCAGAATGAAGGACATCTAGGACTGGTATGCTGGAATCTGTTCAACGCCAGTATAGAGCGGAAACGTCTGCCAAGCGACTGGAAGTGGAAGGACGTGAGTGATGCACGAGAGGGATGGGAAGGAGTAGGAGAGACATATGCTGAGGAGGGCATGGGGTACTATGTCGATGGAGAAGGGAAGAAGATCGAGGGGATGGTCAAGTTCCGAGTGCGAGAGATTGAGTCGAGCCATGATAGGGAGAGAGGATTCCTGAGCATTGAGGGCACGATGTTGAGTGAAGCGGCAGAAAGCAAATTGGTGGAGGGCGAAAAGGAGGGAGTAGAGAGCAACAGAGATACTGCTGGAAGGAGACTTGGTGGTTCCCAAGGTCTTGGAGCTACGAGCCTGGGAATACCAGTGGAGCCAGATGCGATGGAGGTGGGAATCAAGAAGCATAGACAGAGGTATTGACGACTTTTAATTATGGAGTATGGGGTATCATGTCGGCGTTCAATGGGCAATGTAGCAGTTCGTGAAATGCTGCTTGTAGAGGAAAATGTTTGTTATAAGGAATACTACTGTCCTGATCATACCCTGACTTAGTTTCCCCTCGCCATCTTTGCGTGAATGTGCCCAAGGCATAACAATCGAGTGCTTGCAATATCACAACATGTCACCTATAAGACCCTACACAATGATTTCCTTAATCTGACTACAAATAAACATCCCGATTCAAAGTATCGCTTAAGGACCCTCCCCCTCCATCACCCCTGATATCAAAAATGAGCTAATATCACGTGTTCGGCTATCATTCTCAAACCATGACAAACCCTCCTTCCTTTCTCTTGGGGAAGCTCCACTTCATAATCTTTCAAAAATCCACAACGGCACATCCTTTCTTGCTGTGAACCTCGCGAAGAGGGCAGAAGAGCCGGGACGTAACAATGGTATACTTGACGTTCATGAAAATTTTTGTGGCGTGGGAGACTGACACGAACAATAGGTTCATGCAGACTCATCGAACTTCGCCTCGGGGGTGACTAAAGAGGAAGCATACAAGCAAGTCCTGGAACAAGCTGAGGCATTACTCGAAGGTCAGAGGAACTGGGTATGGATTTTTCTCTCTAAGCAATCTTCTTATATTTGTGAAGAAATAGCTGCTAATTACTTGACTAGGTCTGGTATGTTGTCTGTCATCCGTCACGTGTGGACGAGCATTTTCTCCAAACAACTGGAAGCTAAACGAAGATTTGACAGTAATCTGGCAAACACTGCATCATTATTATGGCACGCGTATAAGTCTTTGCCTTCGCCATCGGCGGACGTGAACTGGGCTGGTATGCTCTCCTCCCCACCCCCGCAATTTCTCCCTCCTCCTTCGTCCTTATTTTTATTGAGCGCATACTAACCATGTCCAGGCTTCTACGTCCTAGATCCCAAGAGTTCTTCCTCGTCAACATCAAAACGACAACTCATCCTCGGCCCCTTTCAAGGCAAGGTAGCATGCCAGACAATATTGTTCGGGCGAGGTGTATGTGGAACCGCAGCGTCGTCGAAAGAGACGCAATTGGTGCCGGATGTTGAGGCGTTTCCTGGTCGTGAGTGGTCTCCTTCAATTTGGCAATTCTCTACCATCCAAATTTCTGGTTTTCGGGGCCGAGATACAATGTACTCTTGGAAACGGTGGAACACTGAAACGAAGGATGGCGAATGATGGTGGTGAGTGTGGAAGACATGCTGACATGGTCTAGACATTGCATGTGACGGCGATTCGAAGAGCGAGATAGTGGTACCCATTTTGAGAAGTGGGGGCGAAGGAGATGTAGTGGCGATCATTGATATCGATTGTGCCGAGCTGAATGGCTTTGATGAGGTAGATCAGATATGGCTGGAGAAATTGGCGGTGTTACTTGCAGCGGCTTGTGATTGGTAGCAATGAGAATCTTTGAACGAAAAAAATTCCCTTTTTGAACAAAAATCCCGAACCTTCACGATTTCAGTTCATTCACGTTGTGATTGGAATCGCACTTGGAAGGAATTATGTCATGGCTAGAAGATCATCGGTTTTGTTCAAGACGCTGGAGTGGGAGATGGACAGCCGAGTGAATGTCCTACAACACACACTTCCAGGATAGTGCGGGGGATATATTTCTCGGCGAGGTAGGGACCCAAATTGATCAGCAAGGGCCAAAGTTCTTGTGTCACCTCTCCACGGAGCAGGCTTGGAGCTACTAGCTACTTCAAAGAATATGTTCTTGCAACGACTTTTCTTCAAAGATCACTGATATCGGTGGATAAATACAATTCACCTCTTTTTTAGCCAATTTTAGTATGTTCTTATGGCAGGGTTTGATGGAATGCATCGGAATGTTCTAAAATCGACAGCGGTATTTCGAATGACAGCGGAAAAGCAAACCAAGTCATCTCAAAATCCCAGCTTCGGTGCTCGTTCACTCACTCACCGCACAGCACCGCTCCAAAACAAGGTCTCCATTGACCCGTATAAGGTAAACAGCTACACCGCAGCTATCCTAGCTCTTACCTACGAGCCAATCATTCAAACTCCGTCAACTCGGGTCTTCCGTTTGAGGCTGAGGAAGTTATGATCAAGCCAGCATTTATCCACAAGTGTGGCAGACCCCCAGTGCGTTCACGACTTTCTTCTCCTTCCACACTTCTTTAGGTCAAGTCGAAATTCTTCCCAGGTGTATCGTCTCCAGGTGAATTCTTACTGGTAAGCCGACTCGATTCCATGAATAGTGGAGTCTTGAACTGTAGCTCAACTTTATAATCAAATGAAGTCCTCTCGATCACGCCCATCTATCATCACATCGGCATAGCAAAAGCAGTACAGCTACATGGAAATATCACAGGTATTTCAGAGCTCAGTCATTCAGTATATCCTTTTCTTTCTGGAGCACCTAGTGCCTGCTCCCTTATCCAGGGAGATTGACCTCGGTGTTCACTGCTTGGATAATAAGCGAGGCCGACGGTGCTGTTTTGCTATTAACAAATGTTTCGCTGTCATTCGCTAACCAGCAACAATCCACTTGGTTCATTACTTCGAATTGTACGAATTCAACTTAAAATCAATCCAGCCAGCGCTTATATTGTTGTGGACGTGTTTCGTTTACGAGCTCGGTATGTGGAATACCCACACTGGAGAAACAACTACTGACCTGAGCGTGCCCCTATCTCATCCGTCGATTCCTTGAGCCTACAGATGGCTCGCCACGAATGGACTTCTGATCTTTGTTCTGTACCTATGAGTTCGACCTGGGAAGAAGGTGAACCTCGCTCGTGGGTGAGATATATCAACATACATACTTTCCAACAATTGATCAAACCCAGAAAATTCGAGACATATATCTGGACCTCGCCCACCATTGCTGCATCTGTGCTGTGGATTGCACCTTCGAAAACGAACGTCTCAAGCAGCCAAGCTAGGGTCATGGCAACATCACTTGAAGATTGGGAAAGTTTCAGTGAAGGGGTAAGTAAGAGCGAAAGATACGATGAGTCTTGAATACTTAAATAGGTCATGATTCTGTATAAGGACAACTCCATCTAAATGCTTCTCCAAAAGACCAAGTGTCGTGTCGCTGAATGGTCCATGATCATTCGATGTGAACCAGGCTTCTGACGTCAGATTTGCACTTCCAATGCTGAGGGTCTGACCCCACAATTTCCATCCCACCGATCTCATCTGACTGTGTCTCATCTCATCTCATCTCATCTCATCTCGTGCCATCTCACACGCGTCAACCCGACTGAGCGGAGTCCCAGGGTTCGCTAAAACGAAGTGTCTAAAGAACGAGGTACCAGAGTAACACAAAATGTTTCCGAGTAAATAAACAAACGCAAGAAGGAGCCGAGATATCTTGGCTCGGTCACCGGGTACGTGCACAACCGATACTTGACTGCACGTAGACACCCGTGTCCCGAGTTTTAATATTGATTGTATTGATCAATGTTGACTGGGGCAGGTAGGTAGCCATCTGACATAGCATTGCAAGGCATAGCAAAATGTATCAGTCACCTGTCTTAGTGGTGGTCTGTTTGGGTGACGAGGATGGTAGAGGAGGCTTGGCGGGAAAAGGCAGACATCTCATCCAGCCTCACCTCAAAAGGCTTAAAAGTAGGCAACCGAAAGCGAGTAATACGGACGCGCGAAGTCCGAAAAGAACAAGACAGCATGCAAATGAGGAAGTAAAGAAAGGAGAAAACGGGATTACAATCCCCGCAGTGACTGAACGCAACCACAGCTCAATATCTCAAACAGGCAGTATTCTCGAAGTCACAGCTTACATTCTGTCAACGAATGATAATACCCTGGCATCGCGATCAGATGTCTTGTCAAGCAGCCTGAGTAGGAAATCTTCTGGAAGGGGTTTTTGGCGAATAAGAGATCGGAGAATGGGGATTAATATCGAGAGGGCTTCAGCCTGAATCTGGTCTGTTCTTGTACCCCTCATCGACGTCGACATCGAGACTCATGCGATTCTCATCAGGGCACTTGACGCTTTGACTTCGAGAGCCAGCCACAAAATGTTCCCTCCAGCTTCCGCTCGACAGTAACGATAGATAAAGATTTGATAATCAAGCCAGGAAACGCAGACCACAACAAACGACAAAGCATGACTTCCAACATTTCAACATTTCCTCGGATCTCCAGCCAGCCATTGCTTGAATCTTTCGCATAAGTAAAGATGCAAGCCAAACGCCTGAACATAAATAAAGTAAGTGCTCACGACGAGTAATAGAGCGATGCAACGTGCAAGCCACATGCTATCCTTCAACGGTCTAGATGGTCTGGACCAAGCCATAACATCACCAGAGGGACCAACCGCAGACCAGTCCAGTCGTCAAACTGATCAATTAGATAAAAATAAAGATAGACTATAATTCTAGACTCGTCTGAGAGCAAAGCACATGGCAGCACATGGCACACGGCATGAAAGTATCATAAATTGACGGTTGAGGAAAGCCGCAGCGTCACTGGACGCATAGTGTAGGATCCGATTGAAACGGGCCATCGCAGCCTCTTGTAATGCTAACAGCCAAGGTGTGCCAAATTTCCAAGCTGATACCGGTGCTGAAGGACTGCTATTACTGGTGCATGGAAAGGAATCATGGATGATAGGTGTATGCAAGAAAGCGCACGAGAGGGAAGTCTCCGAGAGAAAAGCCTTGTGCGAATAATGGTAGATGCCACATGCCACAGGACCGTGCCGAAAGATTAGCTGGGACCACGAAAGCAAACGGACGAAACGCGCTTCTTCCCAGACCGTCGCGCTGGGTTGGTGGGATGCATGATTTGGTAACTGCTGGTTTGATGAAGAAGGGTTCTAGAAGAGTGTGTGTTTGTGCGTTGGTAGCTGGTATGTGGTCAGACTGGACTGGTTGGATGAGAGGAGGAAAGGCTGGAAGGGCTGGCTCATCTCCTGACTCGGTTGGAATGAAAAGGGGGGACCAATGACATGTCAAATATGTATTGAAGCGATGTGATATGTCGTTGAGATAAAATTCAAGAGCGCCAGGATGGACCTCGTGGTTGCTAGGAAAATAAGTCAGGAGTCCCCGTCTTATATTTCTCGGCTAGAAGGAGAGGAGGAGAATGAGGAGAGAGTTTGTTGTTGCTCCGGTGGGGTGATGGCAGGATGGTGTTGCTGCGGGAATCTCGCTTCTCGACCCTTTACCATGTGCTTGCAAGCGGAAGCATCGTTTCGAGGTCCATCAGCTAGGAACTCCACCCTCCGCAAACTCAAAAGCGCGATATCAACAACAAGTCATGCACGTGAACCCCTCCCCCTCTTTTCTTCCCATTCCAGTATTTCCAGTAGGCATGCATTTCCCTATCCAATTGCTGATCAGCATGGGCACTTCCGCCTCTCGACAAAACATTCCCTCCTGGTTGTATTGAGTTTGTCGCCCCTCGACGATCCCGTCGATCGCAACGCAAGGCTTCCACAGCCTTTCCAGAAGCCGTCAGCATGATCCCGGCTATGCAGCAGGCACGTTTTTTCTGCTGTCTTTCGATCTCAGGCGGAGCTGAGCTCCTGGGCTGTTCATTGGTACGCCGATTTCCCGGATGCTGACCGTGTTTGGAGAGAGATCGGCATACCATATCAAGCTGGCTCGGGTTGGCTGGGGAAAGGAATTGAATTGAATGGTTCGGTACTGTAAGGGGAAGAAAGTACGCGATGCTGCTGTGTTTGGGCTGTGTTGAAACCTGGCGAATTATTCTTATTTTTCGCTACACATCTTCTGCTTTCAGTTCAGCCCTTGTCTGGGCATCGTTTGATTTCCACATGGCAACATCGTACAGATTTCAGAGACAAAACACAACGTAGCCTCAATTGTTCATAGCTCGAAATGATGGCTTCGCTACAGAAGGAATGAATGCGGGCTCGGGCTCTGCAGGCGCTGGAAATAATGCTGGCACGCGCCAAGATGTATATTTCCGTCGCGCGTTCATGTCCACCAAGCCTGGAACAGACCAAACAGTGACGGCGGATGACCTAAAGAAAAGCTGGGAAAGGCCGGCTCGACAAGAAAGGTTTGACAGGTTCGCGCCAAACGCCAGCGTGGGTTCATAGCGGCTAGTCCGTCCTTCAAGCGCTGGGTTGGAGCATCGAGCCATCCTGCCGTGTTTTCCTAGCCTACCTTACCGTCCGTACCTTGGACAAGTCAAACTTGGATCTGAGATCATCATGGCAGTTCGAGCTGATCGCTGGCAGTTGTGTTGTTTGTACTACTTCTGTTGGTTCTCGGATCCAACAATTCCCAGAACCAGAGCTTCGGGGCTGGCAAGTGCGTTCATTGCATTGTTCTGGTCGGTGCCAGGCTGGATTTGGGAGGTTGCGCGGCGAGAAGAGAAGGCAAAGCCGATGCGATGCATCGCGGAGAGCAGAGCGGGATGTAAGCGAACCTGAGCAGGGGGTTTCCACCACCAACCAAGTCTTCACGAGTCCTTAGTCTTGACAATTGGAAATGAAATGAGTCGTGGGAGTTACGGACTTGAATCGTAAAGAATGGATTTACAGGTTCTCGACTCTAGATACTTTTCCTATTATTAGGAAATCCAATGTCTGGAATGAATTCATCTCATCCGGTAAACAGATCGTCTGTGTCTCTATCCGTACTCGCCGTCAAGGTTTCCTGCGGCCGCAGAGAAACAGACAGGCATCATCTCCAAGTACCGCTCCGCCAGAGTTTGCAGGGGAGTACAAGCTATGACCGCCATCGGCCACTCCAGTTCCAGTCCCAGTGCTCCATCCATCTCATCTGCTACCCCTGTCTTGCCTCCTCCTTGCTGGGAGCCTGGTCCGTGGTGGTTCTGGTGGAACAAATTCTCCACTGAGTAGCCTATGGGAGCTTCTGGATGAAGCCACAGCCTGCATTCTGCCTCGGATGTTAGTCTGATCGAGTCTAGAGGCATACCAAGGTGCTGGTGGTCTTCTAGCGGACCCATACTGACCCTGCCGTCTGCCTGGGTCTCGCTACCATTGGGTTGTGGTTGGTGGCCCGCCATCTCGATCCTGGGCCGTCCAACTGCTGTTGCGGTGTTGCTCTTCCTCTTCTGCCAGACTTCTCCTCTCTCGCCTCCACTCAACAACTCTCACCACTTAGAACCGTGAGACTCGACCACAACAACTCACCACGCAGCAAAGAAAGGAGACTACGACTACTACCCGTGCATAGACATTGCAGATACATTTACATACCTACCATCCGAGCGCAGACACGAGGGATCAAGGACATCGAAACTTGGGAATCCACGCTACTACTCGACCGTCACCTCACTGCAGGACGTCCTCAGCTCTGAATTCAGCCACGGCGTTTCGTGCGCACCTGCGAATGGACTCATAATCGCTGGCATCCCCGACTCCATTCCCAGGTAGATGATTTCGGCCTGTTAATCAACGACATCGAGTCCATCTGCATCAGTTGACGATGTTCGAACACTTTACATTTGGCGCCCAGGCGCAAACGAGTTACTTGGAGCCAGAAGACATCTCTGCGTCCCCGACAGATTGTTCTTTCCCAATCACGTCTGCAGCTCCTACGTCTTACTTCCCTCCTACAGGCCCAAAAGGACCTATGACCGATATTGTCGACAAGTTCTCACAACAAACATTAATACCCGACGAGGCGCCTCATCGCTCGATATGGAGCGATTCGCTCCCCAGTCCAGACTTCTCCAGCAACGACTCAATCGACGATGAATTCACACCATCCGAGATGTCCTACGTGTCGACCACACGCGGGACATCAACCCTCCCATCCTCATCTTCCATCTCCTCAACATCATCACTACCAAACCTACCACATCCCCGGTCCAGTACCAATACCAACACAGTAGCCTGCAGGCGTCTTCAACGCCAACTAAACGTCCAACTGCAATCCTGCAACACACACATGAAAGACATCTCCACCCTCGTCGAGGACATGCTTACTACCAACACACAATGCCGCCTGCACAAAACCCCATCCCGACCCTAC
Organism: Cadophora malorum; assembly: GCA_017365405.1. Classification (NCBI taxonomy): domain Eukaryota; kingdom Fungi; phylum Ascomycota; class Leotiomycetes; order Helotiales; family Ploettnerulaceae; genus Cadophora; species Cadophora malorum. The sequence continues at coordinate 78,582 of JAFJYH010000108.1, read as the reverse complement.
CTCTCCAGCACACAATCCCACACCCAACCACCACCACCGAGCGGACTCGTCCCCTCCAGCAAAGCAGAGCTAGAAGCCGAGCTCGCAATCGACTCGCACGCAGCCATAGATTTCGCAGACAGGGAAATAAGCCCTGACGAGGACGAGGGATTCGCGGAGATGGATGATCCATTTGGGATCTTGGCGTTCGAGGAGGAGATGAGTCTGAGGAGGGCGAGTGCGCCGTCGGGGATTAGAAAGTATAATGTTGTGAGGTGGAGGAAGAGTGTGGAGTGTATGGGGATGAGGGATGCGTATGCGGGTGGGAATGGAGGGGCGATGTTGGCGAGGACGAAGGTTAGGAGTGTGCCGAGGATGAGGAGGAGGAAGGTTGATACGGTTGTTGAGTGAATGAGGAGGTGTTAATGGATGGATGGATGGATGATCGGTGTACGACTTACTGTTGTTGGGTTCTGGAGCATAGGTCGCTGAATGGGGTATCAAAATAGGTTGGGGTATATCATAGATGGCGTCTTGGTCAAGTCAGGTCAGGTCAGTCTCGGGACTTGAAGTATAGCCTGCTTGGCTTTAAGGAGAAACAGCGCCTCTCCATGGTACAAAGGAAGGCAGGCCACGCGGCCGACAAATTGAAGGGCGAGACGCCCCCTAAGAAAGGAATGAGGCTACGGCCTGGAAGTCTGTACAGAGATCCAATGTGATCTAGTGACTGGCAATCCATTCATTGCCGTCGGTCATCTACTGCAGTATATTTAGCGTTTTGATTGATCGATGAATGCAATGAATATAATACACTATCTGAATGTACATTTTTCAGGGAGATAACATGGCACTCCCTTTTTCCCCTGCGCTTGTGAATTTTGCTGCCGGCACGTCCAAAGCTGCCAATCTCTCCTCTCTATGTGTATGCTCTTGCAGTATCATTTCATTATAACTATCCCTTCTCCGTACCGTATCAACGAACTCCGTACTGAGGATCCTAGAGAACCGCCAGCCTTGGTCATGCTCGCTCGCTCTCGAGTCCTGTACCCATATTAAATCGCGTATAACAGGTAAACAAATTGCTGAAGCAATGAAACATGTTCAGACCTCCCTCAAAAGTCTCGGTAGTCCGTTAACGTATTTCGCTGTTGTTTAATGATGATTGTATGTCTCCCTATCAGCACGATTATGCAATCGTGCAAATCGGGCGAAGATTGGCTGTTGACAACCACAAGCATGTTGACTGTCTGTCGCTCGCTTGGAGATGACAGTTGCCTTCGCTCCCCAGCCGAACAACTCAAATCACTTCAAACGGAATCCTTGTGGGACGCTGCAATGCAAAACTTGCTCTAAACTTTCTCATTTCCCAGAACAGATCCGAATCGTGCTGTTTCCCCCAGTATGGAAGCATGAAGGGCATGCTCCAGTAGATCGAGTATCGTCGGCTCATCCATCTTTGTGCTTTGTGGTATTTGTATTCGGAAGCTGACAGGTGGATTGGGTTTGATTGCGACAGGAGGGGCGATTCAGGTCATATCAAGCAATGGAGAGAGAAGTGAATATGCCAAAGGTTTTACACCCCTCCCTTTTGGAGGCCTTTCATCTCATGTGTATATAGACCCTTTCGTGCACAGTAAGTAGACAGTCAGATTTTGATGACAGAACAGTACAGTCGTTACATGAGAAGGCGGTGGGGAAATGTACAGCCATTCAGGTATTTTCTCTCTTTTTTCGCCGGTGTAAATTGGTGGAATCCCGTGAAATGAATGTTCTATTACCCTGATTGAACCTCAGCTTAACCATCCCGCTCTATTTTTAAGTAAGTATGGCGGGATGTAAGAAGAAGAAAAGAATGGTTGTTGATACCGGAAATGGAGTTGATAACACTCACGCACGCCTCACTCTCGAGCTCCAGCTCTCATACCCGACGTTCGTGACACGCCCCTCTACTACTTCACATGGCAACATTCACATGTCAACAGGGGAAATTGATCTTGGAATTTAGAGAAATTGTTTGAAGCTTGTCCACAAAAAGCAGGCCGGAGCCAATCCACTGCCTCATGATGCCTTGAACTCCAGCCCTATTACTGGGCTTTCAGCGATACGGTCCTGAAGTCCAGCGTGTGGTTATATTTATACGTGAAAGCTGACCTTCAGAGTGGAGAGTAACGAAGGTATCGCATCTACTTATCGCATCTACTTATCGCATCTACTGAAGCGGCCAGGAACGTTGCAGCAGGCTTGGAGGATGTGAACCAATAATGAAGTGCGGTGCCCAATCTATCACTATTCGATCGTCACGTATACACTCATTAGAGTCTACTCGTCCGAGTTTGAAGGTATAAGTACCAATCTCATCAGGCCAAAGCAGCGATATTCATGATTCATTGAACTCAAAGTACTGAAGAACAAATACATGACAATAAATCGTCAGCTCCATCTACCATTATCAGGTAAAGTTTCATTTTCTGGTGCGATGCTCTCTGCTTTGAGACTTAGACAGGCCAACAGGTACTGGAAGCAGAATCTGGCAGCCCAGTACAATCGCAGACGAGTTCACATGGCGTCTGCACAAAAGAAAAGTGTTTTTAATGGACCAAGTATTCTGGCCTGAGCTTTCAAGCGGGATAAGCTCCTCTTAGTGGACAGCGGCATTTCATTTAAATGACAGCTGAGAAGGCTGAACGCGTGGAAAGAAAGTCGGAATATGGTCAGAATGAGCTGCGACATAGACTTGTCCGAAAACTCAGAATTGACAGCGATGAGACATATGGTAACAAACTCTAGTTTTCAATCTAATCTCTAAACTACTACGATGCTCACTAGTACCCATTTGACTTCGCTAGCAAAGGTCCCAGGTTAGAGAATATCAACGAAACCCTGGAGGGTCAGTCTCCAATCACGTTGCAACACAGCACCCGTCTACTGGAATTGACCTATCACACCTCAATGATTTATTAAAGGCATGAAGCATTGGCTTTTAGACTAGCTTCTATCCTCAGTTTTAACATCAATGATTTAAGATTCCGCCAGTGAGCAGAGACTAGGAATTGAATTTTCGCCTCGATCTGTCTGCTCCGACCACTCGCCCACAAAGCCTTTCACACACAATCAACAGTTACAAGGTTTAAGTGAGTATCCGGATTTCATTCAATTGGATGAATTAGGCATTCAAGAGTCACATATATATAAACACACAGGTATTTCCAGCATTAGGCTCTCCTACATGGACGGAGGTCGTCTTCCGCAGCCTGCAATGTGGGGACCACACCCGAGTAGCAATATTCACGAAAACTTTCTGCTTCAAATGAGTCGAGCTGTGTATTCTTCGATTGAATACGGTGAGTAAGGTCACGATCCTGGGTTCTCAAGTTGAGCAATTACGAATTGTGGAACTGACAGAGCTTGACAAAAAACTCCAAAATCACGACGGTCTACACCCCGGTGCCCCCACTCATGCCAGACTTCAGAACACCAAGAAGTTTCGACTTCTTTCCAGGGTTCTCCAGGTGTTCTTACAGTAAGCACCAGAATTTCGTCAATTGTCCTCTGAGCGTAGCACTAGCTTCCAAACACCACATCGTCATTGTTATCCCAATGTCTCCATGGCTGCAAGAACAGATGCTCTTTCCGCGATGTGATTACTTTGTAGTTCATCAAAGGAAGCCAAATTCTTGAACAGGGTCAAACACCTAGAAAATTTTGCGAAGTGAATAAAACAGAGGCAATTAGTCGCTGGTGAAACCTTCGAGATCCCATACTGTAGTCGCACCACCAACTTTACCCCTCGTCACGAATATCCTTGTCTCATTTAGACCAGCCAGGAATATATATTTGCCCCTAACACGAGAGATATTATTCAAGTAAGTCAGATTAATACCGCGCGGGAAGGAAATGAACGGCCGCGTAGCATAGAAGTGACACCAAATTCTTTGACTATTCGTTTGTTTACCTTCAGCTCGGCTAGCGGCACTGGCGCGGCTGACCAATCCCACGCACTCAATTAAGGCAGAAACCAGAATATGCATATGAACATTGGAGCACACTCGAGATTATTCAATTCATGGCGACAGGGACTTCAACGAGAGAAGTGATACTAATGACAGCGGTCCATGAATTTCTTTGTAAGGTCGCTGTAAGGCGTAGGTTCAAAACAACGGATTCGACACACTAGTTCGGAAAGCGAGAGGCGAGAGCAAGGAACATTGAGGCATACAGTCACATCGATCGAAACATGGCAGACAGCAAGTCCATGATTTGGGAGATCTTGTGGACTATAGACCTACTTGATTCGAGTCACCTGTGGGATTGCAATTTATAGATAGTTAAAGCCTGGTGACACGGACCGACATTTGGTAAGTGAATCTTCTTGTGAATTCGTAATGAGTGGACTAGGTACTCAAAATTGAGGTAATTACTACCCTTGAACATGAAAAATACTCGCTAGAACGAGTTGCCTGCCCGACCCACCCCAGTCTCTCTACCAGCTACACACTCTCAACTACCAGGCCCTCCAACTTTCCTTCATCCCGCCACTCCTTCAAAATCCTCGCATAAGCCAGATACCCCTGCCCCCAAATCGACAACCTCGCCCTCCCCGCCATCTGCTCCGGCGTCAACTTATCCACCTCCCCCTCCGCATTAAAATAACTCGGCGTACACCCCGCCATCGCCCCCAGCATATGCGCCTTACTCGCCGTCCTATTCGCCCAGTCCTTGCACGCCTCCGCACTCGGTTCAATCACCGCCTTCTTCCCTCCAAGCTTCTTCTCGGATGCCGCAATCGAGTATGCGATGTTGAGACTCTGCTCGTCGAGGCGTTGAGTCTGGTTGACGCCGACGCCGGCTTGCGAGAAGCCTGTTACGAAGAGGTTCGGGAAGTCGATGGGGATGAGGCCGTGTAGGGTGAGGAGTTGGCCGGATGCGAAGCGTGTTTCCATGTCGATGCCGTTCTTGCCGAGGACGGTCATGCCAGCTTTGCCGGCGAGGGATTGGGTTAGAGGATTGCCGTAGCCGGTGGACCAGATGAGGATGTCGATGGAGGTTTCTTTGCCGTTCTGGAGGATGCCGGTGGGTGTCAGGGCGGAGACTCCATGGGGCGCGGTGTCGACTAGGTGGACGTTGGGTTGGTTGAATGCTTGAAGGTACTCGTCGTGGTAGGTTGGGCGTTTGCACCAGCCTGGATACCAGGCTTGGAGGGCCTGATTGTTGGTCGCAAGTCAGTGTGATGTTTTCTATCGAGTCTTGGAATAGGACTCACTTTAGCGGTCTTCTCATCTTTTACGATATCCAGCGCTCGCTGTCTCACTCTATCAGAACGCTCAGCATCCAGCTTATGCATCAGAGCAAGGTATTTCTCCATATCCTCTGGCTTGACATCCGAGGAGCTTCCCCAAGCTCCAGAAATGGTAGGCATCCTCGAGAAGCCATCATCGACCAGATCCTCCTCAGGTAAATTGTCTTTCCCTTCAGTGAAAGCCTGGAAGTTGTTTGCTCGTGCAGTCTGCCATCCTTTCTTTGGCGCTATCTTCGTCTTCCATTCTTTGGGATCTGTCTCGCGATTTCCACGGACATCAACTGCCGAGGGCGTACGCTGGAAGACGTACAACTCTCCAGCATACTTAGCTGTTGCTGGGACGACTTGAATGGCTGTTGCTCCAGTTCCAATTATGGCCACTTTCTTGCCCTCGAGTTTACTGAGTACTGGATCAGCTGCAGACCCACCCGTGATATCGTAATTCCAGCGTCCAGTATGCAACATCTTGCCTTGGAACTTGTCGAGCCCAGGGACATTGGGGATCTTAGGGTCGGTAAAACCGCCGGAGCAGAGAATAGCGTAGTCGGCTGTGAACTTCACCTCGAACTCGGGTTGACCTTTAGGCTGGGCAAGGACAACACATTTCCAGACCTTGGCTTGGTCGTCCCACGTGAGAGACTTGCCAGCGCTTTGGAACATACCACGTTCGTGGAAGCCAAAGTGTCGGGAGAGATTCTCAGAATACTGTCTGATCTCTTCGCCGCTGGAGTACTTACGCTTGGGCATGTATCCAGTCTCTTCAAGGAGCGGGAGGTACAGGTATGATTCAATGTCGCACATCAGACCTGGATATCTTCAAATCTGTCAGAACGACTTCATGGTTCTGTGTTCGATCAGACTTTGCTTACCTGTTATGCCACCACGTCCCTCCGAAGCCCCCAGCACGATCAACGACGATTAAATCGTCAGGCGTGGCCGCACTCCCTTCAGTGAGAGCTCGAGCTGCTGCACACAATCCGCCAAATCCAGCACCGAAGATCGCAATTTTAACGTGGCCGCCATCTGGAACAGGCAGCCGAACCGGAGTCCCTGCTTCAACCCACGGATCTTCGTGAGAAATGTAGTCTTTAGTCTTAGATGTGTCCAAGTATTGAGCAAGTCCCTTGTTATTGAGACGGGCGTCTCGTTCTTGGCGATACTTTTCTTGGAGTGTGATCGCCATGCTGAGCTGAGTGAGGTCTACGGTTCTGGGTGTATGAATTTGAATGTGAATCTGTATGATGGATTTATTTTTCAATGCAATTATGGTCAGGTATATGTAGTCGAGAAAGCTGACTGCATGAGTGACAACTGTTGGTCAGAAAGTACGATTGGGATCGCATTCGGTGGTGGCATAGCGTGCGGGGAAGACTAACTGACCGAGGCTACCGGGCCCTAATTGCATATCGTTCTTTCCAAGAATTTTACTGTTCACATAAGCAACTAGTCTGGTGAAATGACCCGCTCTGAACGAAATCGAAGAAGCTGTCAGTCATCCATAGAAGTTATGAGTGAGCGAGCGTCAATTACTGTTGACTAGTCCGTACTCGTCTACTCAAAAGGTCTGGCAACCTACCTCTGAACGGCCGAAAGCGCGTCAAAGATAGTACAGTAAGCTCGTTCTTCATACCAAATACTCAAGGTTTTAAATTTCAGCTCTTTTGACCCCAATCGGGGGAACTGTTCTGCGAGCGTTTACAAATCTATCCGATCTCGAGAGTTGGACGAGTTCTGCCAAGCCCGAGGCGCTTAAGGTGTTGGTCAGCAATGCTTATTCCACTGCATATAGTAGATTCTCTCAAGCTTCTTTAAGTGCATTACAGTAACTACACTCGCAGCATAGGATATCTGTCCCTGCAGCGCGCCTGTGCTCATGTAAGCCCAAAATCGAGACTTGATTTGAAGTTTCCATGACAGAACTGCTCATTCTCGATTATTTGTCGCAAACATGACTTGTAACACCTGATATTTGACATGAGAAGTTTCTTCGTGGGCGTCCAGCCCGAACGAAGAGTGCTCTGGACAAGTTTTCCCCGTCCCCGAGCCATCACCTATGACCCAGGCATCTGCTTCGTGCCTCGTACTCACACACCAACCCTCGGTTGTGCCTCTCCTCTCCAGAACCTCCTTTCTAACCTCCAAGCCCCATAAATCACAGCTACACCTCCTATCCAGAATATCACCGATGAAGCTCTGTCCCTTCCACCCGCACTTTCCCTCGTAGAAGTCTCAGCTGAAGTCGTCTGATGTGGAGAGGACTCGTCTTTCTTGAGTGGAGGATTGGAGCCATTGACTTCGCGGAGAACAGCCGCGGTGCTGAATTGAAGGCGGTGATGCTTACTGCTGCAGGCGCTGGGTTTGATATTGTGGGGATTGCGAACGTGGATGTGGATGTCCCGTTTGAGAATGCGGGGTATGCGGTTGAAGTTCATGATGGTTCGTTGAGCGAGCGGTTATTGCGACAGTTGGGATTGATTAAGAAGAATATTTGAAATCTCCTTGTGTTCTTAATGGTACAGTATGATTTGAATTCGAAGTCTTATGGCTTTGATCGCGTTTGAGTTGAGCACGTAGCGATGTGTTTTGGTGTGATGTCATCGCGGGGTCTCGCTTTGGCAGCGGGGGTGTAGACACAAAAATGTGCTACATCCAGTTGTGGCTAGTCCTTTGTTACTATGTCCTTCGTAACTATTTATATTCCTGACATGCGTTGTCTATTCAGGTCGTCCGCAATTGTAAGAGTAAAGTTGTCGCGGAGGAAGCAAATCCTGTTGCTACCTTCGATCTTCAGACCATTTTCGCTCCGCGACCAGAGCTGTCAGGAAATAAAATCAAAGTTAAGGTTAAGTTTGTGTCAAGGCGGCATTAGAAATTAGCAGCCGCATGTCTAAACGCCCAAATCCCAGAATTTTCCTTCGAGTAACATCCCGTCATTTTGGCAAGGGTGGCTTCCATGGTTTCAAATAAAGAACTTGCTTAAGCTTTCACGCATCACTTCTTCGACCAGTCGGAATCAAACTCGAGGACCATGCAGCTCATTAAGAGCGCTAGATGATCTATTCGAAAGGCTCCGTCTGATTAAAGGTGTACTGTAAGTTCCACTAACTCCTATCCAAATCCGCCTTCCTGAAGAACTCCAACGCTTTATGCCCTCTACTCGGCTTCAGAGGATCCTGACCTTGAGGCACAGTCGGCAATGGCGCAACAGGCTTCGCATCCTCCTTGATCCCCAGCAATCCACTCCCCGACTTCGACTTCTTGCCACCAGAAGAACTCGAGCTCCCAGATGCAACGCCAGCATTCGAGCCCGACCTCCTCTGAGACTGCGGCAAAGCAGGTTGTCTATGATCCTCTCCTTTACCGAGTAATTTCTTCGGCAAGCTCGGCACACTCTTCCAACTCTTCTTGATCTCCTCGTTCTCCGCATCCTCTTTCTCCTTTTCGATTCGCTTTCGGATAGCAGGGTCGATCTCTCCGCGCTCTTCAGCTTCTTTGAGTTGCCGGCGCTGGATCTGCTCGATTGCGTCGGCAGTAAGTTCTTGTCGCATGAGACGATCGATGACGTCTGTTTTGCGGGTACGTTTGTCGCCCTTGGAGATTAGGATTCCGGCCGTGATGTTGGCTGTTAGACTGCAGCAGAGGATAACGGTTGTGAGTGCGAATGGGCGTTTGTCGTGGGGAATGCCCCAGGTGCAGGCGCCGAGGCTAATTTGCAGGCAAGAGTGGAGATCTAGAAGAACGACGACAGTGACGAGGAGTTTAAGAGGGAAGGCGTAGTGGGTCTCTGTCTCGTGAGGCTTGTAGAAGGTGTGACTTTTGGAGAATTTGCGCTCGTGGTGATCAAGCTTGGCTTGCTCATCCTCGTCCAAGACAGAGTATTCGAAAGTTGGGTCGTGTGCTCTGTGGCGGACGACCATCTTCTCGGCGTATTTCTTGGGAATCTTGGGTGCGATCCGTTTCGCTATACTGTTTGGCATTCGGCGAGCTACTAGGCTTTCGATATCGACTTGGACGTCTTGAACCTCCTCAACTCGTTGGTCTGGGAGATCATTATGATCAACTAGATCAGGTAGACCGAGTTTCTGGCGTCTCTTCCATGATACGCGATGGTAATGAGCGATGTAGATCATATGGTACGTGTCTACTGCCCTGAATGGTGCAAGTCCATCTCCGATGATTGCGAATAGAGCAACGAGAACTAGATCGACAGCTTCAACGACCGTATCCTTCTTCGACCCCAAGGATATCCAGCCGATAAGGAAGAACACCCACGCCGCTCCAAACAGGGTAACGAGAGTCGCATAGACCGTGATGAACAGTCCCATAGCTACAAATACAGTGTCAGAAGCTGATTAGGCATTGGACTTGGCAAACTTACGTCTTCGGACATACTGCTTGAATCCCTTCATTGAGCGTTTGAATTTCGCTCGGTTGGAGTGAAGCTGATGCCGTACCATATCGTCCATCTCAGCTTTATCCTCCTTTGACCATCCCTCAAGCTTCTCATCGTCAGGTAATACCGCGTATTGGAAGGTATCTGCTGTTGATTTCGAACGACGTAAAGGAATCCTCTTAAGCATAGCTTTGAGCCTGTCATATTTCCGTTCCTCCTCTGGCGTCTCCGAAATTTTGTACGTTGCTCGACGATTGACGAGTTTACCCAAGGAAGGAATGAAGAGCGAATTTTGGACATTGGTGAGCGTTGACAGGGTCGCTACTTCAGGGTCTGCGTGACTTTAGTGTTCGTCCTTCTGTGAGAACTCTCTTGCTACTCACCGCATACATCCATCAAATCTACCCTCTCCTGGTCGTAATAGTCTTTCTGGGAAGGCTTCTCCTCTACATTATCTCCACTATGTCCAAATATCCTGCTTCGTGCTCCCGCAAGGCGACTTGAGAAGGTGGGCTCTCCTGGTGGGCGTGGTAATGGCTTCTCCGTGACATTTTGGGCTCCTGTTTCGCGTCGGGTACGTCCATTGGAACTATCTCGAACAATTCGAACACTGGGTTTCTGACTTGAGCTGAATGCCGACTTGACTCTTTGTGCTGCTGCCACTACCGGATGCTCTGTTGTTGGCTGCTGTGGGGGCTGCTGCAGTGGTTGTGATCCTGGTTGCGACATTGTGAGTTGGCTGATGAGCTCTCAATCGTTGATACTTCCGCAGAACGACTGATCTGTGGCTCTCGAGTTGGAAAAAGGGAGGCCCGGAGCTGAAGTAAACAATTCGCGATTGACGGGACGCGTATCGAATCAATTGCTGGCAAACATTCTGGACCTCAAGGTCGTGAAGCTAAAGTATAGTCAATTGACGATTTTAGTTCGTTGTGATAAGATGGAAAAGATCAGATCGATTTCAGGGTAGTGTGGTCAACAGGGGAATTACATGTCGACCAGCCCTTTGCAAGGATGCGACCCTGTTTTTCCCCAGAACGCGCCGCACTATGTCATTTCGCAGGTATGCGGCTACATCCAGCCATCCATCCCGCGATTGGCGATCATTTTTGCCAACTTTCCAAGTTTTGGATCCCAGCAAGAGCCAAGCACGGACTCCTGTGGCTGCAAATAATTTCAATTTGCGGATCATGAAGAGAGCCCAGACCACCTGCGGCGCAGATAAGATACGAAGAAGAATCTGATACGGTTGGCAAGGAAAGAGGGGTAGGGGAGATTTGACTCGTGATAAAATGATGGAAAGGAGAAGTCGTGATGCGCGTTCGCGTTTTGTCTGACGAAACTCGCTTAACTTTCGGAGAAACAATCTTCCCTGCGCGACGTCAAAACAAGCATCAGCCAACGACCAAGTTCCAAACTTCTTTCACAAGCAAGACTTGGAGCTTGGCTCAGAGGACCATCAGGTACTCCGTGCTGATGCTGGGCTTTCTCGAATTTAAGACAGTATTGACGATAGATACATGTATCGCGTGAAGGAACAGCGGCCCGAACTGAACAGGACCAGGTTCCTGGTCTCTTGAATGCGAGTTTGTGGAAAGTTGTTTTTCCGGTGCTCTTCTCGGCTGAATTGACAGACCCATAGAACCCCGCATTCAACAGACGACAACTGCAAATCCAGGTGAGGATCTCACCTGAAATACGCTTTATCGCGCAATCGCAGACCCTGGGCTTGAGGAAGCTTTCTTGTCCTTCGGCTTTGTACCTGTGGCTGGTACGCCTCTCATCTAGCGGCGGGGATGGCTTTTATCCAGTACATGAATCCCGACTTCGAAGCGACTACCCCGCCTCAACCCCACCAGATCTAATCGCACATCAAAGTCAAAAGTTCTTCCATCAGCTTGTACCTGAGCTAGTGATGTACCATGTACCAGGCAAGGTCCAGATGTCGATGAACAAACTCAACCTAAATGAGCTGACAATCCTCTGATCCCGGCCCGAGGACCCTAGAGGTAATCCCATGTACTTGAGCTATAAGTCGAGCTATTTTCCTTTTCTATTCGTATTTTCAGTGTAAGTTACTTTCAGGTATCTCGTCATGAAGTTATTGAAGGCACTTGTGGTAGCCGGCCTCGCTTTAGGGAGCTCAGCCTTCTCTATTGGCGGCAAGAGCTTTGTGGTCAAGAAAGATAGCGACGGGTTGCAAAATCTCGTAAGTTATGATATAGGCTCTGAAGATCTCTCACAGTTAAGAAAGCAATGCTAACGGAAACCAAGGTTACATATGATGAGCACTCATTGATGGTTCGAGGCGAGCGGATCTTCATTTACAGTGGAGAATTCCATGCTTTCCGACTGCCGGTGCCAGATCTATGGGTCGATATTCTTCAGAAGATAAAAGCAGCTGGGTTCAGTGCTGTATCATTCTACACAGACTGTAGGTAACGACTTTTCCTGTTTGACAGCTAAGATTCTCACAAGCTCCAGGGGCACTGCTAGAAGGAGAACAAGGAGTATATCGCGCGGACGGCGCGTTTGCGATAGAGCCGCTGCTTGAAGCTGCAGCGAAAGTAGGAATATACCTCATCGCACGACCAGGCCCGGTAATGTCACCTTCCACATCGTGCATCTGATTGTATTGTAATAATTCGGGTAGTACATCAATGCTGAAACTAGCGGTGGTGGCTTTCCTGGATGGCTGCAACGCGTAAAGGGAGCTTTGCGTACCAGAGCACCAGATTATCTTGCTGCCACAGATAATTACATCTCCTCGATCGGCAAGACGATTGCAAAGTATCAGATTACGAACGGCGGTCCAGTCATCCTTCTCCAGCCAGAAAATGAATACTCTGGCGGCCTTGATCCTTTCCCAGATCCAGTCTACGCCGATCATCTTGAGCAACAATACCGAGATGCAGGGATTGTGGTTCCGTTCATCAGCAACGATGCCTGGGCTGCTGCTGGACATCTTGCTCCTGGTCCGGACGTCAATGGATCCACCCTTGGAGATGTAGATATCTATGGGTATGTCGTCTAATCAACATGCTCGGAGTTTTGCTGAAAAGATTCTAGATTTGATTCCTACCCTTTAGGGTTCGACTGTGCCAGTCCGCATGTTTGGCCAAATACATCCCTTCCACAGACGTACTACGTCGACCACCAGGGGGTATCTCCATCAACTTTTATGTCCATCGTTGAGTTTCAAGGAGGTGCTTTTGATCCCTGGGGTGGAAATGGGTTTGATAAGTGCGCAGCCCTACTCAATATGGAATATGAACGCGTGTTTTTCAAGTATGCAATTGCTCAAGGTAATTGTCCCCAATGTCACGTCCAAGAAACAGCCTAATGACTTGGGTCAGGCACTACTTTGCTCAACATATATATGACGTATGGGGGAACCAATTGGGGCAACTTAGGCTTTTCTGGGGTCTACACATCTTACGATTACGGCGCAGCGATTGCTGAGAACAGAGAAGTCGATCGCGAAAAGTACAGCGAAGCAAAGCTCATCGGAAACTTCTTGAGGGTGTCTCCGGCAATTTTGACCACATCTGTCGGGTCTCCGAATAACTCCTTCGCCAGCACCGCTGCTATCACAGTCAACCCATTGTATGGCAATGGGACAAAGACCAACTTCCATCTGATCAGAGCTACAGATGAGACTCTGGATACTTCAATTTCCTATACTTTCACAGCTCCAACAAGCAAAGGCCAAACTACGATTCCTCAGCTTGGCGGTACTTTGACTCTGCCTGGGCGTGATGCAAAGTGGCTTGTGACAGATTACTCTATTGGGGATACCACCCTGCTCTACTCAACCGCCGAAATCTTCACATGGAAACAAGTCGACAGCAAGACATTCCTGGTTGTATATGGTGGAGCTGGCGAACAGCACGAGCTCGCCCTCCTTTCTACGTCGACGGCCAAAACGATTGAGGGGTCTGGGATAAGTGCCAAGACAAACAATAGCACGACTATTCTGGGATGGAAAACGTCAAGTACACGTCGTGTGGTACAAGTCGGAAACGTGTTTGTCTATGTTCTTGATCGCAACACTGCGTACAACTACTGGGTAGCAGACTTTAAGAGAAGCGACAGCTGGGAAGCTTAGTAATGATGCCTCCCCAGATTTCTTGCCACTCAGGATATGTGATAGTATGCTAACGAGAGACCAGTACCACAACCATCGATAAGACGACATCCGTAATCATCGAAGCAGGATACTTGGTCCGAGACGTTACGCTAGCTGGATCAGCACTGAAGATCACAGGAGATCTCAACGCCACGGCACCATTCAAGCTAATCGGAGCCCCCAAAGCTGCAACACAGCTGTTCTTCAATGGCAAAAAACTGAGTTTCAAGGCGAACCCAGCGACTGGAGAATGGACATCAAGTCTCGAATATAAGTCACCTGCAATCAAGCTGCCTGATTTGACCAGTTTGAATTGGAAGTACATCGACAGTCTCCCAGAGATCCAAGCTTCTTACGACGATTCGAAGTGGACTGTCGCTGATCACAAGACGACAATCAATCCAACTGCACTGGCAACCCCGACTTCTCTGTATGCTTCAGACTATGGGTACAACACCGGAGCTCTCGTATACCGTGGTCACTTTACAGCTACAGGTAAGCACAAAAACTACATTTGCGCAGGATCTCGTTGCTCACGGAATTCAACATAGGCAAAGAAACAACACTCAACATTACCACCCAAGGCGGCGCCGCATACGGAAGCAGTGTCTGGCTCGGCAACACCTATCTCGGCTCTTGGACTGGCAACGACAAAACCATCATCCACGCCGACATCTACACTCTCCCCAAACTCAAGTCCGGGCAAAAGTACATCATCACCGCCGTCATCGACAACAACGGCCTCAACGAAAACTGGTACGTCGGCGCCGACGACATGAAGACCCCACGCGGCATAATGAACTACACTCTCACCGGCTCCCCTCAGTCCGCCATCACCTGGAAATTGACGGGGAACCTCAATGGCGAGAAATACCTCGACAAAGCGCGCGGGCCACTCAACGAAGGCGGTCTCTTCGCCGAACGTCAAGGCTTCCACCTTCCCTCTCCACCTACCCAGAATTGGAAATCTCTCAGTCCATTAGCCGGCACCAAAGCCCCTGGCATCGCATTCTACACTACATCGTTCAAACTCGATCTGCCCACCGGGTACGACATCCCCTTGACATTCAACTTCGCCAACACAACGATGGATGGTACGACGGCGAATTATCAGGCCCAGTTGTGGATTAATGGGTGGCAGTATGTGAAGTACATCAATAATATCGGGCCGCAGTTGAGCTTTCCTGTGCCGCAGGGGATACTGGATTATAAGGGAGATAATTGGGTTGCGGTGGAGATTTGGGCGAGGCAGAGTAATGGGGCGAAATTGGCGAAGCTGGAATTGGAGGCTGGAACGCCGGTTTTGACCGCGTTGAAGGCGCCGAGGACTGTTGACGCGCCGAAGTGGAAGAAGAGGGCGGGTGCGTACTGAGAATTGAAGTTGTCCAAATCCTATTCCTGAATTTTGGTATCGAAGCCAGAGAACGATTACAATACCTCTTCTTCCTGTGCCTTCAACATGTCACATCGTAAAGCAGCTCAAATCGGCCACGAAAATAGGTTCCCTACAATAAAAAACTTAAAAGCATCTAACAGAAGAATTCTTAAGATTTGTACTTTATCGATATGGCTAAAGATATACAACGACAACAGCTGCAGAAAATACTGAGTTCATTTTCCTGTTGACACTTGAAAACTGCTATCTGACTACTCTAGCATTGTTTATAGCCATAGCTCCAATGAGAGATTGGCTTAATGCTGATGGGCCTTGTTAATTTGTGGATATTGAGGCTTCTACGATGAATGAGAGGGGTAAGCTCGTGAGGTAAAAGTAAACAAACGCCCAAAGTCGCTTAAATCAGGAACTAACTCACTGACGTGCCGCGCACTTCAAAATGTGGTAGGCTAGTCAGCTTAATCGGACCTTTCACGATGAAATCCAATTACGTACCATATACGTGCTTTCCATCGCTTTAGCATTTTTTTCATGAAATCATGAGAACGAACTAGTTGTCCGCGACACTTATTTCAATTACTTGACCATCGAATGACCCGGGAACCTGCAAAGGAACGACTCAGGGCCGTACGCTGTTCCTGTATCACATTGGGATGACCAGTTGCTAATGAATTTAACAGATGATGCTTTTCATCAAGTTCATGGAGCTCCGTGACTGGGACACACCAAGAGATGTATTCGCTCTTCTTGCCAATGTGTTTGCCGTAGTTCTTCTCCTTCATGCAATCCAGATAGGTCCGATCAATGCATGGACCCTTGCAAGGACTGCATTCCAAAGGCAGCGCTCTGATCTCATTCTTGAGCTGCTAGAAATCAACGCCACGAACTGATCTGAACGCATTCTCGAATTCAGCTGCGAAAATATCGGCATTCGATCTTTCCAGACGGATGAAATCATAGACTATGAGATGGAAGGAAGTTGGGTTCAGAGAAGTATTGTTGAAGAGGCTTTGGCAATCCGTCGTCAGTGGGTGTCCGCATGGCTGAAGGGGGATTTTCTTGGGGCACCTTGGTACCAAGTTGTCCTGGGGGTGTGCTTGTGGCATTTGGCTTCGCCGCCTAATTTTAAGAAGTTTGGTCTGGAGGAACTGCGTTTGATGGTTTATGAGGCTCGAGATGGCAAGTGGAAGCTGCAGAAGAACTATCTGGAGTTATAGCTAAAAGGACTGTAATGCTCCAAGACTTTGACCCAACGCGCTTGAAAATATTCTCCTGCCGTACTCCAGACTTAGTTCCCACATGCTGAAGAGCAAGACCAGCCCCCGAATGGCAAAAGTCATTGTCATCGTCTTCGATCACCAGCAAATACGATTCCGTACTTTCGCCATGTTTTGGACCCCCTTCTCGATCCCAACTCACATCGTTTCCCTCGAATCGTGATGGATTATAGTTATCCCCGCCCTCAAAGGATTTGGAATCTTCAATAAACCCTAGTCTTCCAGCCAGTGTCATCGATCCACCCTTCACTCGTCCAAATTCGTTTCCAGTAACCAGGTCAAGATCAATACTCAACACCTCAATAACCGGTAACGGAGTATACTTATTTCCTTTGTTCTTTGTAGGCCGACCGATTGGAAGATGAACCGAAGCCCAAGACCAGCTTGGTGCAACATACGAAACAGAAGAATCCTCGTCCGCGTTCCCTATCCCCACGTCCCACAGAAGCTCGGAAGCAATGTTGTGTTCCCAGATCCCCGCAAGATACTCGAGTAGCGACATTTTGTCGATTCTTGCACCTTCTTCGCAAGACCGGCAATAGCAAGTAACTTATCAGTCACATATGTAACAGAACTATGTGAACTGTAAAAATCCACGATTCATTTCCAGATATTCACAGCTTCATCTTTATCCAGGTCATGCACGGCATTGAGGACTTCTTGCCAGTGTTCTTTGGCTCGACCCGTTCGGGTGTCGGAGCTTAATTGTGCATCTTCTTCCCTGCCGGTCCATTCACAACATTTCTTCTTGCCACATTCCCAGTATACACGACTTCTTCCAAAGTGTATAACCCTTGTGCTTTAAGAATCGTTCTTGGAATACCCACCCGCGCCAGTTTAGCGGCGCGTAATTCAAGATGTCTCCCTAGTGGTATGAGGGCTTTTCGTTCAAATGCCACAAGTCTTTCGTGTCGTTGATTTCAATCAGGACTTGAGTGGTTGGAAGGTTATCTAAGTATAGACCTTGAATCCCTTCTGATGCTGCTGTAGCAGCTAGATTGCAGAAACCACTAGCGTATACTTGACCCATCATCGCTGCTTCAGCCTGCCAATCCTCAGCTGAGTTTTGGATGATACAGAGACTGTCGATCCATATATATAGTTTACATAAAATTCGGGTGGCATTTATGGCGTCTTTAAATGTTCTCGATAGGCCTTATGTAGAAATACTTTGGCGGAAGTCGAGGAGATTTTCGAGAAGTAATCTTTTTGGTACAATGGGACCCCAGCAACGACTCAAGGTGAGGTATTCAGTCTCAGGAGGAATTTCGTCTCGGAGCTGAAGTTTTAGGATGGGGTTATCAATTGTTCCAACATTGAGCAGCCGAGTGGGAAAGAATGATGTTGCTGTAGATTTGCATTGTCCTTGATGAGTGGCGGTGCAGTCCTCCAGCCACTTTTTATGAGGTCCCAAGGAGGTGATTTCTTGGTCTCAATATCGTGAGGTATGCCTTCAGAGCAATCTATACATCATTACCGTCAGTAATTTCCAGTCTAAAAGCTATTGTCTCATATGCCCTACCCGTACACCCCTTCTCAGCCACACGATGCAATCTCAAGCCGAAATGCATGTCTACCTGTGGTCTCCACCTCCGAATCGAAATATCCGTCTCATCATATTTATCATTTGGCGGTCCCACTGAGCGCCAAGTCCTCATATACCCCCAAACCTCTGCTGGCTCTCCCTCCTTCAGGTCGGGGTTTCTGCTGCGGAAAGTGGTGGCTAGGAAACTTCCCGTTTCGCCTTCGTAGGAATCGTAGACCATGGTACATAATCTACATCCTGTGGCGACCCGGTCGATAAGTCGGGTATTAGTTTGGACTAAGAGAGTCTCAGGTGGCCCGCGACTGGGTCATCCATCTCCGGCTTGTGAGATGTCTTTTCTGGAGCCCCAACGGTCGATCACTGTTCGGCAATCCGGGCATAGGAAGGATTGTGGTCCTAGATTCTGAGTATTGGCAACTGGGGTTTGCAACAAACTAGCCTGTTTGGTTTGATCCATGGTCACTGGAATGTGCTTCTGATGTGTCACAAGGTTTGTTGTATAACAAAGATAAGGTGGTTGAAGTGGTGCCCTTTGTGCCCGCAAAAGATAATTCAGCTTAAGGTCTGAACCACCAAAAATCTCAAGGCCGAAGCTTTTGGTACATATTTTGATCTTTATATGTCTACTGAGCGAGAGGATGCATGTTGTTTGTTTCTTTTTCTCTAGTGCCGAAGTCTTTTCTTTAGGTCTTCGAGGTCGATGATTTGACAAGGCTATACAAATGCCGGGGTAATAGCGGGGTAACTTTCAACGAAAGAATGTATTGTTCAGTAATTCTGTGTTCTTCCTGTACGGCACAGAAGGAAAATATTCTAGGCCTAGATCGAATAGAATAAAGTCAACGAAAGTAGACCTTTGGGGAGCGATCTGAACTTAGGTGTAGTTCTCGGTTCACCGTAGAATAAAGTGTTTAATAGTGAGAAGCATGCCTGCCAGATAGGGTCAGCACAGTCTAGGTCGTGAAGAATCTTTAACTTTCAGAATCCGTTTTTGCTTTCCGTTAATAAAAGAAAAGCCGAGGTTAGCTGCCACATACGACCATAGACTCCTGAAAACAGGGCATCCCGTCCGCTCTGCCATACTTAAGCAGGTGATCGGCAGATCAGTAGTTGGGTGGGTGACCACCAGCGAATACCTGCTGTTGTATGTTTTTGGATTTTTTTTTTTTTTTTTGCTTTTAGCAATCGAGTGGAAACCAAAAAACCAAGAAGAGCTTTCTTTCTCTTTGGTATCAGTGGATAATGAGTTGTCTCGGCAATGTTGCATTTTCTGTTCACGACATTTGTTCACCTTTTTGGATCTTCCTGTCTAGAAGTTCCGAATTACTACTAGGTGTAAACTAGACTTTTGTCTAGAAAGTAGCAACATGATGGGATATCAGGTACTTAACCAAGAAACAGCTGTCCAAGGACTTGACATCGCCTGTCGTACAGACGGTACATTTGACAGGCAGAGGCAATAGATAGGAATAGCGAAGTCTTCAGCCTCATCTTTCAGACCTACTATGTTACCTCTGGTGCCATGTTCAGGTAGTCTGGGCTTCTAGAGATCGTCCTATAAACCTCTCATGCTGCTACAAACTCTATGGCAAAGCGAATTCTATCGAGGATACCAATTTGATTGGCTCCAAGGTGAGGAATTTTGGTAGGTTTGCGTCCATTCCATATGCGTGCTAGAGCAGGTCACGCTCCAAAGCTCCAAACAGTCGGCTTGATCCTCAAGACAATCTTCTACTATAAATGAGAGAAGAAGTAGATTAAGCACTTACATGCTCTGGCTGTTTTGGCAGTGAAGAATCGTGATGGAGAGCTAAGCGAATGTCATATGGATGTGGAGATGCTCGAGCAGAAGCTCAAGGACACGAAGTTGCAAGTTTATTGGAGGCGTTGAATGATAAATGATAACTGATGGTGAGACTAGGAGCGGGGCTTGAGCTTTTTTTTTTTTTGGTCAGCACAATTGGTATATTGCACATGAATCTCCGGCGGAGTTGCGAGTACAAGCTTACATAGACTACGGGATAGCATATATTTACGAAGCGGAGCCAAGAGGTTCCAATGCTGAATACAGGTTCATTCAAGCTTCAGATTACTGATCGAGAAGTGAATTGGTAATGATATGTCAGCAGATATCTCCCAGCTGGGCTACTCCTCATAAAAAGTTCAGGTCGGCACACTCCTGGAACTCTCCAAACATACAGCTCGCCGGTTCAATTGCGCTCCTCCTCAACTGCATAATGACTGATCTCATCCGTGACACCGCAGCTGGGTACTTCATTCGCCTGTTATCAGGTCGGAGAATCCTTCGCTTCCCAGAAGAGATTCCCGGATTCCTGCCGCCATTTCTGGTCACTGGTCAGCCGGAGACCGTCGTTGAGAGAGAAGAACATACACCAAACTTGACGAGAGAAGTTCCGAATGACGATGACGACTTTGATGAGAAGACCGAAGTTGAACAGACACCTGATAGACTTGAGCCAGGAAGTCGTAGTATATCCCTTGCCGGCGATGATCGGATCGATCAAGCAGATTTAAACAATGCACTGCAGAACGTGCGGTCTCAGATCATCCATCCTGTGCAGACAGAAGATGGTATTATTTTGGTGGATTGGTATTCTTTGGGTCTGTCTTGCAACTTGAAGTCCAACGACGACGAGTACATGTGTTGACAGTCTAGCAGACGATCCTGCAAATCCTTACAACTGGAGCGGGGCAAAGAAGACTTTGGTTTGTGGTGAGATATGGTACGTTTCTTCTCCTGATCTACCTCTCATGTATGGTATTCAGATTTCCTAATGACTTTTACACAGTTCTTTGACCTTTGCGATCTACGTCGGTTCATCAGCATATACCCCGAGTATACCCGGCGTATCTCAGCAGTTCGGTGTATCGGAGGTTGTAGCATCTCTAGGGCTGGCTCTTTATGTAGTAGCATGTGAGTCTAAACGTCCAAACCCCGGTTCCAATGCACTGCTTACAAAAACATGGAGACGGCCTGGGTCCACTGGTATGGTCGCCACTAAGCGAGATTCCTGCAGTCGGGAGGAATGGGCTCTACATCGGCACCCTATTCATTTCTGTACTGTTGATGATACCAGCGGCCCTGACGAATAATCTCGCCGGATTCTTCGTTCTGCGGTTTCTCATTGGCTTTTTTAGTAAGATTTCTGGTAGAAGGAACTTGGCAATTCTGACATCGAGCAGGTTCACCTAGTCTGTCCACTGGACCAGCTTCCTTCGGGGACGTTATGGAGTTCAGAAAACTCCCTTACGTTGTCACACTATGGTCATCATCTGCATACCTAGCTCCAGCCGTCGGACCATTGATTGGAGGGTATGCTGTTGAGGCCAAGAACTGGCATTGGAGTCTGCTGGAGCTGCTCTGGTTGTGCTCCCCTCTCTGGGTGTTTCTCTTTTTCTTCCTTCCCGAGACATCATCAGATAACATCCTCTTACGCCGTGCCGCACGTCTCCGAAAGCTTACAGGGAATCCAAATTACAAGTCGCAATCCGAGATCAAGCAAGCGAACATGTCTGCCAAGACCATCACTTTCAATGCTCTAGTTAAGCCATGGCAGCTGAACGCTCTTGATCCTGCGATACTGTTCTCGACGGTTTATGTGTCTTTGGCTTACTCGATATTTTACACATTCTTCGAGGCTTTCCCACTCGTGTTTCCGGTTATGCATGGCTTTGGTTTAGGGGAGACGGGACTGGCGTTTATTGCGGTGCCGATAGGGTTGATGATCGCCATTCCAGCTCAGCTTCTCCATTACTACTTCGTCGCTGAACCGTTCCTCATCAAAAACGGCCAACCGGCGCCGGAGTACTGGCTAAGGCCAGCTTTGATTGGCAATATATTTGGACCAATCGGACTCTTTATATTCGGTAGGCTCTTTTCCCCATCACTTCCACACGCCGTATTGTTAATGACACTACCTCAGCTTGGACATCCAGCCCTTCAATCCACTGGGCCGTTCCCCTCCTTGGCGTGGCCATATTCCAAGGTGGTTCATACCACATATCCAACGGTCTGTTCACATACATCCCTAGAATCTATCCAACATATGCAGCTTCCCTCTTCGCCGCGAACGCTGCAGCGAGGAGTCTTCTGGCCGGAGCTGCTGTACTGTTCGCGCGTCCCATGTATTTGGCTTTAGGAATTGGTGGGGGCGTCAGCTTATTAGCTGGGTTGATGTGTATTTGTTCTGTCTTTATGTACCTCTTGTATTTCTTTGGACCGGCTTTGAGAAGGAGGAGTAGATTTGTGGTGAATTGAAAGTCAACCGAAGGTACTCAGAGGTTCGCCCTACTTTAGCGAAGCGATTTTCGAGGGAGAGGTCGAACGACGCAGAGTACAGTCAACGATAAATGGCAAGGAACGGATTGGACAACTAATAGCAAAGATTTATGGGCATGTAAATCGAAACCACACCTCGTGAGCCAACTTTGTTGCCAAATTCTGCATCCAGCGCCTGAGTCCATGCAACGAAACATGACTAAAGATATCCTTAGTCCTCATCCATTCTGCTCTGCTCAATCGTGTTTTACCAATTCGCCCACACGATCCTCGCATAATTGGTGAATGACCAGACACCTCGAGAGTCAACAGCATGAACGATTAGACTTCGTGGTTGATCTTGCCTTCTTGTGCCAGTTGGGATCGTGGTAGTAAGGGCCGGCTGGTTGAAGTCAGTATTCGTTGTAAATCCTCTATATCCCTCTCCCCAAAGTTATGGAACTCGGACAAACTTACAGCTTGTACACGTGCACCTCTTTGGTTAGTATAAGGATTCCCAACTTCATCGGTTCCAGTCGGATACTGCACAATGATCGAATAGGCCGCAGCAGTAGACACCGCAGACCAATTGACTTGGAAATCGCCACCGTCATTGATCCGACGGAGCGAGTAACTCGCGGCTTTTGCAGGTCGCGTGACGACAGTACCGTTGCTGAACACTGGGATTCGACCACTTGTGTAGCGATAGGAAGATACGGAGCAGGCAGAGTTCGCGGAGCCGGAGTAGAAAATCCATGCGAGAGGCGCTGCGCCATCTTTGCAGATATTTGTGAACTCACTATTCTAAGGTCAGCAAAGTTCGATTTGAGACCATTGACAAGTGTATCAATTTCCACGTCTCAAATTTTCCGGGCCAGCTTCAGCATATCGAATCCTGAAAGAGATTGTGCTGAATTGGGAAATTGGACGGCAATGGAGCATGGTCTCTTACTGCACAGCCGTAAAAGCAGAGCTTCCAGGGAAGCGGGTATCGAAATTGTTTCTCAAGAAAGGATAGAATGCGTCGCTGACGCCGAATGTATTGAACTCTCGATACGGATCTTTCTTCACCCGACTCCCATCCGCGTACACAGCATCAAAGTTCCACTGCACTCCAACATAGCGGTCTTTGGTGAAAGTTAGTTGAGCAGCACAGCCGCCGAGATTGAAAGCCTTGAAATTTGATGGAACGGTGTAGTTGGGCTGACAAGTGTATTGCCATGTTGTGGATTGGCGGGCTTCAAGTGGGAGGGAAGATGAGACGGAGGAGGCCACTAGAGAGAGGGTGATGGTGATTATTGTGGGGAGCTTCATCATGAGAGTGAAGGTGGGTTTTGACTTCGACTGCTGGTTAGGTGGTGCAAAATCAGAAGAGGATTTACCGAGTATATATTGATAGATGTGCGGGGTTTAAAGTCGTCCGGCACTTGGGCAGAAAGAAGCTTATGAAGTACAATAACGGTAGTGAAAGTCAGTCTGAAGCCCGTCGTAAAAGCCAAGCGCATGGCAGCAGATCGCACAGTACAAGCACAATCGTATTTAATTTAGCCAGATGGAAATGGAGCCAGAAAAGGTTGACAAGTAGTGAATTAAGCGCCTTAGCAAGTCTTGGAGTTGAGGCTTGGCTGAGCGACAGAGATGTGATGGTGGAGGCGGGATGCTTCTCTCAAGACAATCGACCGAACAGAAGCAGATCGAGTGGAATGAATGATACGCATGGCTTCTCGCTTTGGTGAGGTTCGACGAGTAAACGAGTCAGGCAAGAGTACGAAGATCAGCACTGAAGAAGATTTTCCGCATACAGTAGTTAACAACGGTGCTCCGGGTTCGCTGAAAGACAACAAAGATAAGCGAGCTCAATCCAGATTGCTGTCGAAAACCGAGGAACGAACGACTAAGACGATTTCTATGTCAAAATCTCCTCCTGTGCGTAGCTTATCTTGCTGGACCGTCCAGAAGTCCCATATTAACACAATGGGCGAGTTCCACAGCACTTGCAGCACACATCTTTGAGTACATGTCACACCCACTCGATGTACAGATAAAATGCTCTTGCGCGGTGGCCTGGAGTATCGCTCTATGCCAGGGATTTCAAATGGCCTTCCGTAATAGTGAGGGAACGATGCCATCCACAAAGACCGTGGATATGACTATGAGGCAGCACTTGTAAGGCCTCTATGGGATGTTGTTGAGGAAGTCCAAAAAGTATTGAGTGCCGAAGTTGTGTACCTGTACCTGTGAGACGTATCTCAAAGACGATGATCAGCACGACAGGTCCCGGAGTCTCAGGATTGTGTTACCAGCGCGAGCATTGAAATTCTGCCTCATCGCCACTTGAACTTTGAGGTTTACCCACCTCCACCTTGTCAGCGCAGTAATTCGTAAACCCACGAAAACAGGCTCGCATCACTAGAATGCAACTCCTGATCTTGGTCGGATGTTTTGCAACACTGCTACCCGCTTGCCTAGGCGGCGCTATTCCGAACCCAGATCCGAATTTCAACATCATTGTCACCTGCCGTTCGCAGCCGATGCAAGATCAGGATCCAGAGTCATCCCTCTCACAGGAGCAGCTGCCACACTACCTCCTCCTCCGCCACCTTTCACTGGCACTTACACGATACCATGCTGACACATTCCGTATTTTAGAGTGTCTAGGAAGCTGGCAGTGCTCTGTAGGAAAGATGTGTAAAGACGATAAATGGATCGCGAGGAAGGAATCACACCTTCGGATCCCAACTGAAGACCTGAGGTCAGAGACAGTCTTGTCGGAGACTCCGGGTCGTGGACCAGGATTGCGGAAGTCTTGATCGAACCCATTTGATGATAAGAGACTAGAGGCTGATGACAATGGATTTACCATGTGAGACGAATTCGAATTGTGGACCTGATGGACATTGTTTTCAACATAGGGAATGCATCTTCTAGTGTAGGCCAGAGATCAGGAAGGCTCCTTTGGCCGAATGGAGATCATAGTTTCTGAAGATGAGGATTCTAGTCTGTCACTTGCTATTAGCTTCTAAGGCATTGAAGTAACTAACT
This sequence comes from Cadophora malorum, assembly GCA_017365405.1. NCBI lineage: Eukaryota > Fungi > Ascomycota > Leotiomycetes > Helotiales > Ploettnerulaceae > Cadophora > Cadophora malorum. Next base: position 53,245 of record JAFJYH010000108.1, on the reverse strand, counting down.
ACAGTTTGCTTACTTGGTGCAATTATACCTTCGCGCAGTAGAAGAACTCTTTCAAAAGATTGCCGAGAATACAGTATTTGCAATTCGTCATGGTGTCTTCACGAATTTTGTTGTGAGACTTACTGGGCATTGCACACCACGTCAACTTGGCGCGTGAGCGAGTTAAAGAACTTCTTGCGTAATTCCATTGACATACCGACCCAACTCGGACCAGCAGCCACTCACTCATTGTATTTCCACAATCTGTACAGTAAAGAGCCAGCAAAAATGCCCCCGAACACCATTGCTTGCATGAAAGTCGTCCCTCGTTGAGGCATCTCCAAAAGTCCAAGCCGTACCCCAGGTATCCATCCCATTCCCAATGCTCCAAACCAACACCACCGAAGCGCCATATGCCTGAGAAACTCTCACGGGATCGCATTATCATCTCCCTTTGCTCCCTTCTGGTAATATTCGACTCAAACTTCGTAATACTTCTTGCATGGGCAGATCTCGCGTGCCGATTTCTTCTTTTTCCCTCTGGTCCCTCTGATCTAATCGCACAGCACTCAGTGCTAGTATTTTATCTGCCACCCGCCCGACAGTATGCTGATATTGTTCCAACTTGTGTACACCATCCGCAAATCGATCCACTTTGAATTCCAGATCCGACTGGAGCGATTGTACTCGTTCGGATGCTTGTTTTCGGATTTCCAGCGCGGATAATGAAGTTACTTCAGCGAATATGGCGGCTTGCTCTGGTGTCAGGAGCGACGAGTCGATGTGCGATGCGTCTAGTTCCAAGGCGTCTTCAGGCAGGAGTGGGGGAAGTGTTGGAGGCGGTTTCGAGAATGCCTTCCATTGGTCTCGTTCTTCTCGCAATCTTGTTCAAGTCAGCATTTTCCTTCTGCTCAGAGGTTAAATCGAGATCCAACATACAGTTTTATCCGCTCCTCTAATCCTCCAAGATTCTGTTCGAGCTCAATATTCCTAGGATTTGGCGTTTTCACAACCTTGGTAGGCGCAGATTCTTCTCGATTGAACCAGTCAGAGAATTCGGATTTGTTCGCGAAGTCCTTCAGAAGGGATTCTTGGATCATTCGAGCTGCTCCTGTTAGCTGTGAAATCTGGAAAAAGGAGCCATCACAACTTACCCGCTAGAACTGCCCCAATGTTTGGATCGCCATGTGATGGCTTCTCACCCATACATCGTTCTCCAGTCCAAGTCAACAGCTGCTTCATCCTCCTGGGCTCGCTCAACCCCTCTGCTTCAATATGCTTGTAAAATTCTGATGTTTCCACCTCGCGATGCGGTATCGCACTGTGTCCATTATCTATCAAAGAACTCGCCCTCCGCCCTCGTAGGCCCAGACTACTCCTGCGCGCTCCACCATTGCCTCCTTTCTTCCTCAATTCCTTATTGCGATTTATTATGGGCGTGTCGCTGAAAGGTAACGCGATTACCGTCGACTGTTTGCTGTGGTCCACGACCGATCCATCCGTCTGATCAACAACAGTCTCCCCCAGAAGTTCAACGCTATCATAGTCTCCCGGATCGGTCCTTGACGTGTTGCCATTGCTCTCTCCATTCTGAGTCTTGCCCGTGGAGGAACGCGTGGCTTTCCTTTTCTTTGCAACTACCAGAGTATCATTATCCACCTTTGGCGTGGAAAAGCTCATCTTACGCCCTCGAGGCTTCTTTGCGGTCGCGTTGGTTTCATCGTCGCGTTCTTTCACCACCTCTTTCGGTTTCCTAACCCTCTTCGCGGAAGCCGCTGGAGCCGGCGTAGGTGCAGGTTCTGCTTGCGCCGGTGCAGTCTTCGTTCGTTTCGTTCCACGTGTAAACACAAAATCTCCATCTTCTTCATCGTATGCTGAAATGATTATTAGCTACCTGGCGAGTCCAGCGCCAGAGGCGCAAAGCATATACCGGGGCCATCTTACCAGCAAGCCGCTTGCTTCTCCTTCTGCCCGATGGCTGTTGGCTCATACTCAAAGTTTCTAAGGGATTTCGTGTTCGTATGAGGGTAGTCATTGATACCAGGTTCGGCAGCGCATCTGCGTTTGGGTGAATATCGAAGGGGGGTCGGTCGTGGTTCGCGACTTCGAAGCTGTCGCGTGTTTCTCGCAATCAATTTCGCGTCAATTGATTATACCGGTACTCGGGGATGTTGCAGAAGGGCATGCGATATGGCTGGTGGTCGTGGGTTGCTGGATAGAGGGTCGTCGTCGTGAAATGCCTGGATTTGACGATCCCGCAGGGAAGGCGGCTTGTTTACATTGAGATGGGGCGCTAAATCACGTGGACATATTTTCTTGGCACGTGTCGACCCTTTCTTTCTCGACTCCTTCAACACCCCAGAACTGTGCAACTAACAGGATTCGTTCATCAGTCACAAAGTCCATATACATTCTGGCAGCGAAGATATTTCTTTCTACATTCGTTATTTTCTCACAGCTGGGTTTTATGTTGGTTCTTGCTTCGAAGGTCTCTCAAGAATTCTGCCTCCTATCTTCACATGTATCAAGTCTCTTCCATTGCCCTTTGCCCATCATGCATTTAGCTTCACGAGTCTTGCTCTCAATTACACATGGAAAACCGAATTCTATGCTTTGATATGCTGCATCTATCTTTCAGCCCTCAGATTACAGTGGAACCTTCTTTCCAACAGCATAGTTCACCGCAGACCTCATCATCATCACATCTGCCGATCTCTGCTTAGCAGGTGCTCTTCCTTCAGTCCTAGCTCTGAGCTTCATCTCCTCAGAGCTCTTCAATCTCTCTCCTCTGCTCTCTTTCTTCTGCGGCAGGCTACCAGCTGCGCACTTCCTGCCACCCCATGCCGCATCTGCAGCTCTCTTCCAGATAGACGTCACGTCAGAAATCATGGGAGGTTCATAGAACAGTCTGCAGTCTGCAGGCTCGTACAGAAACTGTGCTGGTATTCCATCATCAATATGCGACCTCAAGATGTTGTCTCTGACGTTGACGGAACAATCTGTGCTACGATTTTGCGGCAGGTCAGTGTACTTGATTGTATATTTCCAGTTTCCTTGCTCTTCTGCTGTGGCTGTCTCGAGCGCTACTGTGGAAAGTAGGCGGATGTATTCATATTGGTAATTGTTTGCTCCTCTCGTTCCTCCAACTCCTTGAATCGGGGAAGTGTTTGGACGGCCACCCATGGCGATGGATTTGACTCCTGCTTGGACGCGCATGAAGTCGCTGAAAAGCGTACAGGTTGATGCACAGTACCCATCGTATACCTGCATTCTTGTGAGCCGTGGTTCAATCTCAGGGTTAAGCTCTTTACCATTATGATGTCCTCAGCTGCGAATGGCTGCGTGAAGTTCTGGCGATCTCCATATCCAGTGATAGTAAGTCCAACTCCCCAATCGGCGTCCACTATCGTCGCCTGATCTTCCAGATTCCATCTCAGCAGATTAGTGTACTCATCACCATTGAACTCATACGGCCCAAATTTATCGTCGTAAGTTGGAAATTTGTTGTCTGTTAAGTTCAAGTCATATCGGTAATTCAGTACCGATCCGTAGGCGAAATATTCCTTGGCATCTTCTGAAGAAGTCGAGAAGTTTGCTGCATAGCGAGAAACTCCCGTACTCATCACTTTGAACGCATCGTGCTGGCGTAAGCGGGAGAATCCGTCTTGGATGATGCTGGGGAAGAGCCTATAAGTGATGGGGATCAGTGACTGCCCACTAGGTATGTTTTCCTTCACATCTCGTAAAAATCCCAAAACAACGAAAGACAGAAGAAAATGGACTTCCCAGTACGTACTGTCGGAAGGCATCATAACCAGTTAAGATATTCCCGCCGCCATTAGAAGATAGATCGATAACCAATTTCGTCTTTCCTGCAGCTTTGGCGTCCGTAATAAGTTTCTGAATGACAGACTGGAACTCAGCTGGCGAACCCGGCGAAAATGAAAGCATACTTAAGACAGCGACATCTTCATATCCCGTGCCATTGAGGAAGTAACCCGAGACCTGGTAATCTGAACTAATAACTTGAGGCATCGGATACCCATGAGCAGGATTCTTTGCCGCCGGCGGAAGTGGAGGTGGCTCAGGTGCCTGGGGGTCCTGGGGGTCCCTTTCTTCGTCAAATTGCACAGCCTGGAGATGCGGACCAGTACAGAACCTCTCATACAATGTCTTCCCATCAACTACGCCTTCAAAGTTCCCTACCACTTCTGCGTAATTCATGATCGTTGAGACCAAGCCATCCTCAAACTCAATGGTCGTGTTGGATCCAGGATAGAAGTATCCATACCTGCCAGCGAGCGCGAAGTACCCAGTATATCGATAGTTCGGTGACTGAGCATCAAACGCCATTTCGTACATCAGGTTGTTATACAAGCCGTCCTTATCCTGGAGGTAGCCAAGATCGGCCAACTTCGTCATGAAAACATCAACGTCTTCACCATTAACTTTCGTGATCGGGGACGGCATCGTCGTCCTACTCTTATTCACGTACGCATCGATACTCTCTGTCACCTAATATCAGCATCGGTTCTAGTGCTTTACTTACCCCCTAGAAATCGAGCTGGGAGTCATAACTAACCTCTCACATACACCCTGGGGACCTCCACCCCATCCACACTTACACTAACAACCTGCATCGGCCTCCTAAACACCAAAGCACGACTCAACAAATCCGGCGAAAAGCGAAAGTGCCCATCATGCACGCTCTGGAATAGCATCAATAGATCCGTCTGGAAAGCATATTCATTCTCATATACACCTTTTTGAATATTCTCGAGGATGGTGTTTAGCCTGGCGAAGATGTCGACGGCGGGGAATTGGTAGCCGGGTGGTGGTTTGGCGAGGTAGGAAAGGTCGGATTGCCAGTCGATATATGGGAGGATGGATTGGATGAGGGAGGCTGCGGCGACGGGGTCGAGGGGTGCGGTGAGGAGGCAGGCGTATGCGAGGTCAGCGGCGACGCGGGGAGCTGCTAGATGGCGGAGAAATCAGCATTGGTTCTTGCTTGTCTTTGCTTTCTTCCTGTCTTCCTGCTTTCTTGCAGTATTTGAGTTGCGATGCACGGAGTGAAGAACATACAACCAGGATTGCTCGCTCGGTAAGCCTTCGCAGCTGCACCAACTTCTGCACATGGTTCTGTGCCTTGTCGTGGGATGACAGATGCTCCTACGCCCACATTGCTTCCCAGCAAGAACAGCGAAAACCATGATAACTTCATCTTGCTTATTTTCCAGACAGTCAATGCGCCTTCAAATTCAAGAGATCCAAACCCCTTTCCAAAGCTCACCATGTGCAGGACACATTGCTAGCTACTTATAACAGTACCTACCCCTCCCTCGTCCCAAGGGTCTAGAATACAGAACAGGATACATCCCCACAAACCTCGCTGCACATATATTACAGACAAAGGAAAAACAGATTAACGACCATCACATTGAGGACGGTCGATCTGACCAAGTACGGCGGATCCACTTCAAACAAAAACGAAAACGCCAATTCGGCTCAACACAGCCATACTCCCCCAATACAGTAATCACACCTCCGATCGGATGCGCCAAGTAGACAGGTAGACTCCATTTCAATCTATCTATATCACCTCCGATCTTTCACTGTTAACGGGCGCATTTGGCGGCTGAAATCCACGAGCATGTTTGGCGTTGATGGGCGTGCTGATTCCTCGGAGTGTGTGCATATTGTACAAGGGTGAGGCGAGGTACTGCAGAGAGCGCAGTGCCTGGGAGAAGTACCGGGTGTTTGTTGGTGTTCATAGAATAGGCTCAATGCAGTGCCGGATTTGTCCCCGGGGTTTCTGGAATATTGTTTACCCAGATTGCATGTTTCGAAGATCATTGAGAACAGGCTGGTGTCTCGTGATACATGGAGTGGATGCTTACATCTTTCGTGCCTCCTTACGAGGATTACAGGGTAGGTGGAGTACGTGGCTCGATGAGAGAGCATGTATGTCAAGCGGTCAGCGAGAAGAGACGAGTTTGTCAGGGAAATCAAAACAAGTCAAATGCATCGTAAGTGAGTGGTGACGCTCCGCTAATCTAGATATCGTAAATCCCAAAAGACCTCCAACCCTCGCTAATACGCTGATGACGACGATCTTGCGATCTGATCCAATCTAAGCAAATACGGCGTCTGTGAAGACCAAGTGTAGTAAGACAAGCAAGAAATCCTCCCCTGAGACAACATTTGTGTCTGTCCACATGTTCCCTTGTTTCCATCTCCAGCGAGCGGGCGGGACAGCTGGCCAGGCAGTGCATGTTGATGGAGGTAAAGCGATAACGAATTGATGAACGAGACTAGATACCCCAGACACTGTGCAGCCAGTTCCAGAACGAGGTTGGGACAACGTTGACGAGAGCGTTGAGGTTTGGTTGCGTGAAATCGTAGCGCCGTTGCTCTGTGGCAATGAGCTCTTGGATCCGAGCTACTTTTGAGTAGTCCTGATAGTAGGATGCATGGTCGAGATGGGTTGTCAGGTCTCTGGCTTGGATGACATCTGTCTCGAACGGGGTTCCTGCAAGGTGGTTAGTTGAGCTTCGAAGCATAATCGACGAGTAGACTGGGAACGCATACCTCCCTTGACGGACTCGGCATACTGTATTATCTCGGTCACTGTCTTACGGTCTCCCTGCATCCTGAATTCGCCTGGCCAGTTCTCGATTCCGAGGTCGAGGGCAGCAACGATAAACATTGCTACGTCGTTGACTGAAGTCATGGCGACGGAGATGGGATTACCGGATGTAGTCGTCTCGACAATATCTGCTGTGCTTGCTTCGATGTTCATCAGGTAGGAGCCGGGATAATAGCAATTGGATGAAGCACCAATATCCATGCTCCCGAGACCTCCACGTGCGAATCTTTCATAGAAGATACCGCAGGTGAAGATCGTCGATGGCATGGGGTGTCGATTGTGACGAGACCAGTGACGGAGTCTTTCCAAACATGCTGCTCGGCCACGGTCCACAGGATCGTTTCGTGGTCTTCGTGATGGGGGCCCTTCAAATTCTGCCGGGACGAATCGTGTAACCTCGGCATGTGCAGCAGCGTCCATAAGATTGATTTGAGGGTTTCCAGAGACTGTGGATATGACCAGATCAATACCTCTGAGGGCATGGCGGAGTTCTGTTTGGCTGTCGTAGTTCACGACAAGAACTGTGTAGTCGAGAGCTTCGAGTTCGGGACGGGGCTGAGACATTGTCAGCACTTTGTGACCAAGCCACTACCGGCACATCTTACCTGTCTCGAGAGAATAACGACCTGATGAGCCGTTTCATGGATATAATGGGCAAACACCCGTGCTAGTCCGCCAGCACCAGCTATTGCAATTCTCATCATGTTGTCTGCGTTTCTGGGCACCATTTTGGTTGAGTGATGAGTCCGTGCTGCTTCCTTTATTCAAAACCCTTCTGCAACCATGCACAATTCTTGTATTTGTACACCAGGCAGAAGATGCACTCGTAAAGCTGAGTAGCGAATGGAATTGAAGTGTGAAAAGGCAAATTAGTCATTCGGTGAGTCAAGAATTCTAAGTTTTTTGAATGGAGAGCATGTCGAGATGCAGGGAGGAGGTTACGACTCTCCTCATAAACGAATGACGTCTTATCGCCGTGACAATTTTGAGCTCGGAGACTTCTAACAGGCTACTATTGAAGGTAATGTGATATACAGAAGCACTAGGATGATAACAGAGTGGCGAATCGGTTGCCAAAAGACCCTTGACAGAGCTCGACATAGTGGTAGCACCTGAGGACAAGACTTCGCAAGAAGGGCGAGGGAGGACCGAAGAGCACGGAGAAGGCGATGACTGCCTTGAGGCTCCTTGAGCTTGTCGGTATATGATACGCAGAACCGGTAGCCAAGATCTCTAGAATGAGTCTGAAATGAAGACGTGCAACTAAATATAGCTGGTAGGGCTGAAGACCGGTCCCAAAAGCTATCATGACCGCAGACTTAGCTTCACTTGAAGCTTCAAACCGCAGAAAGATGCTTCGTTTCAGAAGAATCCGAGTTCTGTCTGTCATGGTCTAGGTAAGGGTAGGGAAGATTACGCTCTTTCCTGCTCTGGGTCGCTGTCAACCTAGTAAAATCGCTGCCAGAAACGAGGAATTCCAAGATAACGTTTCATTCGTTGCTCAATTTCCACTCAGATGACTACCAGTGGTCGTCAGATACCAATAGAATGGCTTGGATCGAGCAGAACGCCGACTACTCGGTGGCAGAACGGGGGTTTCCAGGCTCCGTCCAAGTCATCCATGACCAAAAGGCAAGACGGAAGATCTGATTCGCTCCACAATGTTAGCGATGTTCTCTAAATCATAGAAGGAGACGACAGGGAATCAAGACCGTTGGAGAAGGCGCACGTTCTACGATCACAAAAATCTCTCCGCGCTGAAGACCTGGTAAGCAGCCAGGTGGAAGCTGACCAGTTCTCCGGTCTCTTCTGTTGGAAGGTATGCATTCTTTAAACACAGACTCGCGGTGTCTACATGAAGCAAGGCTGGACGCCAGTGGAGACATATCAGCCAGAAGACATTGGGAGCCCACGTTACACCCCACAAAAGACCGGCACCTGTCAGGGGAGGATGACCACGCATACGCCCGGGCTAAGAGATGGCACAAGGGCATGCCCCAGAATTGATGAGTGCGAGAAACCGAGTCTAGTTCTGATCAGGCCAATGTCAATCTCTGCATTAGGACATTAGTTCCCCGGGGTTTGGGGTCCGTTTTGTCCCGCTCCTCCATGAAACCACGAGTAAAATCAAAATCCATTTCCCGGCCCATCTCCTACTGGAGTGGCAAGAAACCCTGAGATCCCGACAGCTCGGTGACAATTGGCCAGGTATTCGAGACGTCGATGAGCCAGACTGATTGGCAGGCTATCCACGGATCGAGGTTGACTGCGAGAGGATCTCTGCTCGTAGGGCTGAAAAGTATGCAGCCGTTTCTGCAGCTGACAATGCAGGTTGCACTACAGTGCTGCACTTACCATGTCGGAGCCTAATGCTAAGAAATCTGCATGTACCATAGTCAGGTAGGGTGGGTGGATGGATCCATCGATCAGATACCAAGCGCAGTGCGGCTGAGATGAATGACGGTATCGATCGATGGATACTGGGAAAGAAAGCTGGTAAGTTGTCAGCTCGATGGCGATGTAATGACTGTCGATATCGATGTTTGTGATGGTGTTGATGTTGCGGCTCTGCTCTGGATACGAGGCGGTTGATCCGACTGAGCAGGAGCAACATGGAGTGACGGCAGGAAATGGAAGGGGTGAGGTAGGTGGAGTGAGATGAGAAACCTGGCGACACCGAGTTGCAAAGAAAGACTCCACAAGGGGGGGGCGCCAGCCAGAAAAGGACAAGCTCTTTTCGCTTAGCTTTCCAATGAGAGCGAGATTTGTAGATGGCTGACTTGGTTTGGCATCAGTCGCGGTTTCCTCCCCTACTCATGCCGTCCGGCTTCCAAACATCAACATCAACATCAACATCAACATCAACATTAACATCAACACCCCAACCAGGCTCCCTCCCATCTGACGAACAGTCTGTGCAGACGTGCTGTCCGAACCATACACAGCTTGGATGTCAATACATGTGCTACCTTTTGACTAATTGATGAAGCTTACCGCAATTGCAGACAGATTTCTGACAGAATGACCCCCCACCATCCCACGAGCGTGACCAAAGGACGCGACTCAGAGCAAGAAGGCAGCCCTCATCCCCAGTCGGTGGCCTCTCCCCATTCTCTCTCCAACTCGTTTCTTTTGTCCCCCCTTCGGCGCCAGCGCCATTCTTTCCGCAGTCAACGGTCCCCTCGTGAGCGTCACCCCAACCTGCACGCGTCTGATGTGCGACTTCCGCATCATCGGAGCAATCGCAATCACTCCCCTCCCACTGAGCCGCATGATGTCTCTCCTCCTCCCCCTCCCTGTCCTCCCCGTCCCACTGAGAACTCGAGACACGAACTGGTCGACTCCAAGCACGCTTCGCGCAGACACCGGTCGCTATCAGAATCTCCTCACAGAACGAAGAGGTTGCGCAGGCGATCAGAATATGAGCGCCAAGAACACCAGCATGACCAATCTCCAAGAGACCTTTCTCCTTCCCGTAAGTCTGGTCGGCCATCCGGTGTCTTCTTGACTGGCAAGAAGCTGTGTTTGTCATCCGAAAGGAAAATCTAGCCCGGGATCGTCTACAACCTGTTGACATTTGTTTTTGATAGGCGATCAATCTCCACAAACCTCCCGTCGTCTTTTGAGATATCAGATAGAAGCTGGAGAGTGTAGTGATGACGGTCAGGGCCTCCGTGGACTCAATGTTTGCTAGCTAAACTTTCCGCAGATGCTGTATTTACCAATGACTTCTACCGCCCGGCGAATTCCAACGGCTTCGCACCAGGTGACAATCCAAGAAAAAGAGGCGTTCAAGACACCGACAGGTACAGACCCGAGACTGGTGCCCCCGAGAGTACTCCGTTTCTCGGTCGTCATCGTGTGAACAAGGGGTTCGCTGCGGGCGATAATCCAAGGAGTAGAGGTGTCCAAGAGAGTGATAGATATCGACCAGATCCAATCTTGTACCAGCAGATCTCAGCAGCAAGTAGATTTGTCGATGTTCAAGGTGAATTTACGCCCAAAGTATGTGAACGCGAGCTCATGATGCCAGAAACGTTCCCTACGCAGGCCATGCAATACAAATATGAGTTTAAGCGCCCCCAACAAGGTCAAGTCCCCGTTTCAAGTACCGCAGTCTCGGAGCGAGTCTCGGCTCGGTCAGTGACCAGTATCCCGAAGTTCGAAGATGGGACAACGCTATTCTCCTTCACTGACTTTGAAGATCGGGAAAATATCTCCGTCAGCCTCAAACAAGAAAAGCGTGCACCCAGACGATCTGGAAGTGGCATCTTCTCATCTAAATGCGATGGCTTGAGCGATGAAAAGCGGACACCGACAGAAGATCCTGCAGCCACTCGTCGACTTTTCGGCGGAATCATCCAAAAACGCCGCGCTTCTGAAGCCACCACCAACCCGTCACCTTCGTCGTCGCCCAATTCCAGTCACGAATTCAAGAAAGTCTTACCGCATAGTACCCCTAACTCCTCAAAGCGTTCTCTTGCAAGCCAATATGGCGTACCACAAGGATTTAAACTCGCTCGCAGGGCTGCACAGGAGCCGTTCATGCCAGACCGTTCAAGATCACAGAACCCAACACTCGCTTCTATTGGCAACCATACCCAATCCAAGCATCATGTTTCTCCATTCAGCAATGAGTCTGTAAGCACGCCTAAGCAAGAGACAGCCTGGCAAAGAATGGTTCGAGAGTCGAACGAACGTTGGGATGAGGCTGGTGGATGAGCAGGATCTCGTTCCACTCCATAGACACAGTAAGCAGGTCCTCCCAATCTTGGTGGATCACTAACTGGGGAGAAAATTAGGTGTCAGATTTCAGTGTATAGATACTCTGTTGTTGCGTACCAATGACACGAAAGATGCCATACTATCTTAGAAAGCGAAGTACATGGGTACCTTTGCATGGTGCTCAAGAAGAAATTCTAAGCAAGCAGGTGGCCTGTTTTCACTGCTTGAATCGCGTGTTCTGCTTCCAGTGACTGCTACCCAAGATGGGTGAGCAACACCTCATTCTTACGTTTCCAGAGTCCTGCAGGCCACCTCTCAGTCATCGGTGCGGCGTTTCTGTCCCAACTCACACATAGTCCTTCTGTACGATGAATGCAAGGCACCAAACAATGAATCCACCATCGCTCAAGATGAATCAGATCTTGATCATCACCTTTTTTCCGTGCTACGTGATCCCCTCTTATCTATTGCCAGCCGCGTTATGATACGAGATTGTGGTGTGGCTCTCATTCATAAGCGACGAAGCATGGACGAGGCGAAGCACCACCAGAAGGCGGCGGCTGAATCCTTCAAGCGACCAGGCAGGCATTCGAGCATGGCGGTCTCACTTTCTGCGGCTAATGTGGACTTGTTTGGAATCCAAAATATACTCAGCACGTTGTATCGGCTGAAAGGTTATGTATGTATGTAGAGATTCAATTTGATATTTCGATTTTTCCTTCTCTTTATTGACTTCGTCTCCTTTTGCTCCTCCCTATCTTGCTTGCTTGCTCTCTGCTCCTGTGTGCCCTCGTCGTACAAAAGTATCAACTATGCCACCCTATACTATAATATACATGCAGAAAAAAGAAAAAGATGTAGGTGTAGAGAGCTGAAGAGGAATGGATAAATGAATGAGATGCTCCTGAACGCCAACCATGCGTGACACGTTGAACTGCCCTTGTGTGGTACCCTGTGCCCCTCGCCAAAATACAGAAAAGGAAATTGATATCGATATTGCTGCCGTGAACGCCTGGAATGCACCACCTGTTCTGTCTGTCTTTCTTGCTGTTTCATCTTCTTTCCTTCGTCTTCGTATCGTTCTCTGTGTGTCTTTTCACCTCCTCCTTCCTCCTCCACTTCCGCAATTTCCGTGCGTTTCCCCCACTGATCATGGTTTAATACATACTCTCCGTCCATAGTTAACCAAATAGGTCCTCACTGCACGCTCAGGAATAATTCATCCCCCCTCTTCGTAGGCGTCAATTTCGGCACCCAGCCAGGCGTAGTAGGCAACTCCGTCCTCTCAAATTCATACTCCCTCGGACTCAACCACACTCCTTGTCCTCCGCCCCCTACACTCCCATTCCCATTCCCATTCCCAGCTTCTCCCTGTCCCTCCCTCCCAAGCATAGGTCTCCACCCCTCCTTCTTCGCCAGCTCAATCTCCTCCCTCTTCAGGACCCTCCACTTTGCAATCTGCCTCCTCCTATCTTCCTCGTTTTTCAGTGTTAAAGCAGATGCTTTTTCTGTGCCGCGCCGTTTGGCGAGGAGGGAGGAGGAGTTGGAGTGCGTGGAGAAGTTTGTGGAGAGGGAGGTTTGGGAGACGAGGGAGGAGGACCGGGTGAATGTTATGGAGGGGTGGGAGGAGAGTGGGTTGCCGGGAATTGGCTGGTTGGGGAGAGGGTTGGTAGGGAGGGTGTTTGAGCTGGGGAATGAGGGTGGGTAGGCGTTGAAGTTGGGATTGGAATTGGGGTTGGTTTGAGAGGCGGGTTGGAGGGGTGCGGGGAATGGGCGAGGGTTGTTGAAGGTGGTGGCGGATTGTGGATGGGCGGATTGAGGTGGGTTTTGGTTTTGGTGAGGTGCTTGCGGTTGAGAGAGTTGCGTTTGTAGAGGGGGGAGAGTGCGTGCTTCGCGTTGGAGTTGAGAGCGTGAGCGAAGGAGGGGTGGTGGCGAGAGCTTTATCCTTGAGGGTGGGAATTCGGTTACGGTTTGGAGGTATTGGGTTTGTTGTTGAGGCCTGGCATGATTCTGACTCTGATGTTGACCTTGGTTAGGATTTGGCGAAGGCGTCCTTCCTTCCCTTGTCAGTTGCGATCTCGACCTCAGCAGTCCTGGTGGAGGCGTCGGTGCCATTCTTGCTGCTGGTGGAGACTCGGCTACAGTTTGTAATTGTCCTTGTTGAGATACAAAGCCGCCCTGATTTTGACTTGGAGGCGGCGTTCTCGCTTCTCTTTGGAGCTGCGAACGTGAGCGTAGCAGAGGTGGAGGAACAAGTTTCGATTGAGATGGTGAGCGGAAAAGATAGGGTGATGGAATGGCTGGCGGAGATGTCGTTTGCGAACGCCCGGGGATGAGAGCTTGTGGTGGAGGAGCGGGAAATGCGAAAGTTACTGGGGAGGGTGTAGTAGGGTTGCGTTCGCGTTGCTCTCGAGGGCGTTGTTGGGATTGCGAGTCCTGGGGTCCAAGGATGTGCGTGCCCATTTGACCTTGTTCTTGATTCTGGGCTTTTGCTTGAGCCTGTGCTCGGGCGATTCTCTCGCGTTCAATCTGTGCAGTAATTTCCGCTTGACGCCATGGCTTCCCTGCCCCTAAAGCTTTCGTGAAATCGGGCTGTGGTGGAGGAGGAACCATACGGATCATGCTCTGGCTCAGACGCTTGGTTCCTCCTGCTCCTGGAGGCGGAATTTTTGGGTAGCTTACTGGACTTCGACCACTAGCTGGAGATTCCATGACAGGAGAGAGTGGTAAATCTGTACCTGCTGTCTTGGGATCCTGATCTCGGTCTTGTGGAGACACAATCGAGTCTTGATTATCGTATGGCCCAGTTTGTTGGTAAGAAAAGCGGTGCGGCCTCGAATTGCTGTTGCGACCTGGGTCATTACTTGTTACTGAGCCGCGAGTTGAGTAGATTGAAGATGAGGCTGTAATTGGACGATTTTGTTCTGGGATAGAGAGTTGTTGATCTTGTTGGCGTAGGTATGTGTTCGGTGCTCGTGGTTGTGAGAAGCTTCCAATCTTACGTCCTGCGACACTCAATGGCCTGATGTAGTAATCCGGATTTGCCTGTCCATTCTTCCCATTTTGGTTGGTAGCATTGTTTGTGGGTCGCCAATGATAGACCTCGTTACCGGAACCTGGCTCAGGATCGACCTTCCGAATCGTTTGCCATGTCCCTGTTCCTACATCCAGGATCTGATCTGTAGATTTCGCGGTCCAAGAATCATCAGCTGCAACAGCAGTATCTGCACTCTCATCATAGTCTTCTTCAAATTGCGTAGCTGTGCTCTGCCTACTGAAAGCGGACGGCTGAACAATCGGTTGATTGAACGAGAACCCATTCATTGGTTTCTCGGCTTGCTTGGGAACTTTGAGTGTCAAAGTTGGCTTCTCAGGTAGGAGCTTAGACGAGCGGCGCTGTTGCTTTTCTGTGGAAACAGCCTGTTCAGGGGAGATAGCGAGGCCAATGGTATCTGGTCTAATGCTTCTTCTAGAGAACATATTCGGACTGGAAGTATCCAAACGTGGTGGAACACGAGGCGGAATTTTGGCTGCTACACCATTTCTCGTTCCGCCTGGTCTTCTCTCCGTGGGGCCTTTGAAGCTTTTGTATTTGTACTTCTTCTGGTCCATGACATGATTTGGCTCCAGCTGGAATGGAATCAAATCACTTTCGCGCGCCTTCCTTTTCCTTCTTCTGCAGCAAATGAAGAGGATCAGCAGTCCAACGGCCACTGCCCCACCTCCAATGGAAGCGACAGTTATTCCTACAATTTGGTTCTTCGTAAGAATTGGTTCTGGAGAGCTTGTTTCCGATGCTGCAGGCACCGAAGAGACTGTGCTGGATGCTGAGCTGCTTGGACTTGGTCGGCTCGTAGCTGTGGCGAACGAGCTTGACGAAGCTGATGTAGTGGTGCTTATTACAGTGGAAGATGACCGACCAGAAACGGACGACGTGCTTGGTGCTGGAGCCACTAAGACAATGCTTGGCATTGAAGTCTGCAAGATGAGGGTCGCCGTGATTGTTGCGTGGGTGTTCGGTAACGCACTCGGCTGTCCTGTACACATGGCATATGCACCGTTCACAACAGAATCTATGTCTAAGTCAGCATTTGAGAACTCTTCGCTGCCACAAAAACAATTACCCTTCGCAGAACTGCCCTGGCAGAACCCAATATTGATCTCCGATATTATACATTGTACTGCTCCCTCTCCAATCGTATACCCCGAGGTGCTATTAGTTGAGCAGAGACAATCTAGCGTCGGCTTCGTCGCGCAAGTGCCAGAAGGAAAATTGGCATCTAAAAACGAAAGGAAACATTCTTGGGCGCATGTCGGAATGAAATTCGTCAGCTCATGCGTGAGAGTGTAGTTGGAGTCTGAAGCTGCCGCGCTGGCGTGTATTGAGAATCCGAATATCAGAAGGATTAGGCTTGGCCAGCATAATGCCATCCTCATCGGAGCTGTAGGATGAGATCGTCAGCATACTCTGGTAGCATTTCGTCTTGCTTCTTCTGCGGTGACAGGTTCCACTGTATATGAAGATCTGGTTCCGGATGTGATGAAGTATTGCACAGCCCTCAATTTCAACATTGCATCCAGTATCCGGTTCCACCAAGCCGCCGCTTCCGTGTATGATGAAACATCTGAGGATACTCAGGAAGAGGAGTGTAGGTAGGAGGAACTGACCTTGAAGAACAGAAAATTACAGTGTCAGAGGCGACCAGCGTCTCAAACATAATTACAACAAAAGTATACGGAAGATTCCCAGCACCTAGCAGCCCATTCTAAGACCCTCGAAACAAGCAGACTGAGAGGGGAAAATGGATAACAGAGATGAGATGCAGTTTGAGGTATGGCAAAGACGTCAGGAACAAATGGAAGACCCAAAAAAACCAAGTTCAAGAAATCCAAAACAGCCCCTTAGCGTATCTCATTAACGATGCAGCAAACAATAAGGAAAACAGTATGATGTGGAAAGAATAGGAAATCTGGAAATTGGAGGAGATAGAGATGATACAAACCCCGCGCTTGGGAGGGACTATCCTCCAGTATTAGAGGGTGAGCCCTCCCATCACCAGCCTGCATCATCGTATCGCCGTGAAGACATCGTTTGCTGGCTGCAGAGGCTACGCGACGTGACCTAACCTATCCTAACCCGCAAGCACGAAAGGGGCTATTTCGGGCACCAATAATCAGCAAGCTGCGCCGGCGACGTCTGCATCTGACATCATGGCCCGTTCCTTGCCCCAGGAACGGGTGCTGCAGAGTCTCATTTGGAAGGACAGTTCATGTAACTACGCGCTGTCGTGATGTCGGTGGGATGTCTGGATTGTTTGGGAGTCTATTTATGGGTGGAGGGGGAAGAGGTTTGGTTGGTTGTCGTTTGCGCGCTTGGTGGGGTGGGCGGTTAAAATCGCGAGGGTGAGTCACGTGAAAACCTCGACATCGACGACGACGACGGGACTTATGTTGTTTCTTGGAGCCGAGATGATGCAGGTGAGATATTGGCGTTGTATTTGCAGGAGGAATTGTTGCTATTCAACCTATATATACGATGCTACCGCTCAAAGATAGCAATCATTGCATGTATATCGGACGAGGAAGACAGATTAGTACAAGGCCAAATGGAAACGGAACGCTACTTACATCCCAGGTGTAGCTCAAGAAACAAGGTAGATACCGTTTACCGCGTTCTAAGAACTCTTTTGAAAGCCGACAGAACTCGCTTGAGAGTATGCAGAATCTGGAGGATGCGAAGCCTGACTGCACACAGCATGATCCTGCTCTAAAATGGGACTAGTCATTGTTTTTAGAGTATGTATTAGTATCTGCATTCAAAGGAATAGCTTTCCAGCTGCTCAAATGAATATATCTGGGAATAGAAATTCTTTTGGGCCTCAAATGCTTGAATCAAATCGCTTATCATTTATGGTATCTGTGCATCTGCTTTTAGCAGTGCAATGCTCTCGAAATTTCCCCACTGCCATATGCAGATATAGAGCTTTTCTCGGCCATTATGCCAATGTCCACTTCAATTGCCCCCAAGGTAAATCTTGGCCCATCTGTCTATAGAAAGTAACGCAACGCCCGCCCGCTTTTTGTGATGCAAGGACACATTCATACAGCACTCGGTTCATCCCACCTCTTAAATTTGAAGATTGGTACCAGCACGGCTGGATTTGATAACTGTCTTGACAATGTGCTCGGTCTTATCCCAATCGTCCTGATCCAGTCGAATAAGGTCGATGTTGTAATGCTTAGCGATCTCGGCGAGTGCATTGAAACTCTTTCTGTCGAAGACGAAGGAGATACTGACACCTACACGTCCGAATCGTCCCGTACGGCCGATACGGTGAAGGTAGGTTTCTGGATCTGGGGAATCGTCCATGCGTCCTTTCATGGGGATATCGTAATTGATGACCATCGAGACGGACGACACATCAATACCTCGAGCGAGAACGTTCGTCGTGATGAGGACCTTAGCTTGACCAGAGCGGAATTGTTCCAAGATGTTGTCGCGATCATTCCCGTCGAACGCACCGTGAATAGCAACAACTTTATGTCCATCGGCAGTCAAGCGTTCGGCAATTCTGCTTGCGGTCTCTCGTTTCTAAAGAGGATTAGGCCAGATCATCCCAAGGTAGGGAGAGTCTTCTTACCTTGACGAAGATGATAGAAGATCCGATGGTCATCAAGCCATACAACTGAGCAAGAATATCGTACTTCCCTTCATCCGATGGACAGTCCATGTACATTTGTTTGATGCCTCCAACCGTGAGCTCATCACGCTTCAACTTGATTTCAGCTGCACCAGGACTGAATTGTTGAGCATAGGTCATGACCTCGTCTGGGAAGGTGGCAGAAAAGAGGAGAATTTGGTCGATCTTTGGAATCATGCTACCAGCAGTGAGTATGTCATCATAGAAAAAGGCATGAAAGACTCACGATTTGACGCGGAGGCATTGATCACCGAGACCTTGTTGATCCAGCATATTATCTGCCTCGTCTAAGCAAAGAACCTTCATGTTCGAGACATCTAATTGTCTTCGCTTGATAAGATCCATAGCAGTTCCCGGAGTTCCAACAATGACCATTGATTGGACTTTAGTATTTCGCTCCATGGCACCAGGTACTGCAGCCTGAACTGTAAGACCTTCCACATACTGCCCAATGGTTCTGACAACGCCTTCAATTTGGCGCGCAAGTTCACGACTCGGAGCAAGACACAGAGCTTGCGGTTGGTTTGGTCGGGTGTAGTCTAACCTGGAGAGAATTGTAATGACGAAAGCAGCAGTCTTGCCGGTTCCAGACTGTGATTGGGCGATCATATTTTGAGGAGGGTTCATGAGTAGGATAGGGAGTGCCTTCTCCTGGATCTTTGAGGGCTTTCTGAAGTTCATTCCATACATGCCCTTCAAAACTGCTTCGGAGCTGACAGATTTAGTCTGCGATCCTACGAACATGACCGCGTGTACTTACATTCCTAACTCTTCAAACGTTTTGACAGAAAACAGCGGACTGTTGACATCGCCTTGGAGGTCGCTCAGCTTCACCTCAACCTCGTACTGAGCATCGTGTAGACCCGATCCACCCATATCTTCGGTGGTACCATCGCCCTGTGCATCACCGAGAGATGACTCCGATTCCTTTTGTTCAACTACTGGTGATGCGACCTCGTCTGCCCAGGAGCTCGTGCCTGGAGTGAAGGAAGATGAGCCAGCGTCGAGAGGTTTTGAACCAATGCGATCCGCGAGGGAAGCAGCTGGCTTGGGTGTTTCGGCCATTATGAATGATCAGTTGTGGTTTAGACGCGAGGAAGGGAAGTCGAATGGTCAAGTATCTCGAGTCTGCGAATGTGGAATGCGACGACCGTTTGCGGGAGTATTTGTAGGCAGGCGGCCGCGGTGAAGAAGCGGCAGACGCGATTTGTATTCACAACAAGTGTGTTGGAAGTGTTATGTAAATTCGCGGTGTAGTGAAGTTGACCAAGACTTGGTGCGTGAGGCTGTAGTGCAGGAGAAGAAGAAGCGCAGCACAGTAGTGGTGGGGTGGATGGTGAAGTTGAATGTTCGAGCTTGACCAAGCTCCAGATTTTGGCACAAATGGCGGGGTGAATTTCTTTAGGCTTAGCGTCCGCCTAGTACTCGGTGCTGCCTCAGGCCTTTTAGCTTCCGGGATCAGGCACGCTCGGGCAAGTCGGCTGTGGATCCGTGGTCTTGGGAATCTTGGGCTGGGCTGCTGGGCTGCTGGGCTGTCTCTCGCATTCAGGCTTCATGCGGGAGTCGGAGTAGTGGGGTGCTGCGCCATCATCAACAAACGAGCATCCAGACAACACTCGCCTTCATCCTCGCTCTTTGTCTTTAACAACACTATGCGGCTTCACTGTCTTGCACAAATTCCATGATCTTACCTTCTTTGCCTCTTTGCTACGGTGGTAATCATGGCAGATGCTGACATTGCTCCCAACTTTGGGCAGGAATTAAAAGTACGCGGCTTCCAAGACTTACTTGCGATGATCTGGCAGGACTGACAACGTGCCTTCTACAGGATGCCTTCAAGCCCGTAAATGCCTGGGTCGCCGGCGGAATAACATGGCTCGACGAAATCCAGCAGTTTTACCGGGAGAGAAGTGCGATTGAGAAGGAGTACAGCGCCAAACTCAATGGCTTGGCGAAGAAGTACTATGAGAAGAAGTCCAAGAAGTCGAGCAGTCTAAGTGTTGGAGATACACCTGCTATGACTCCCGGATCTTTAGAGAGGTATGCTGAACACTCACTTCTGCGAGGCACAATTGCTTACTTGGCCTGATTCCAGCGCATCCCTCACCACTTGGACAACACAACTTACGACAGTCGAATCTCGAGCCGCCGAACACGATCGATTCGGCAACGAGCTGATAACGAACCTTGCAGACCCGCTGAGAGTTCTAGGAACCCGCTATGAAGAACTACGAAAACGTCATGCTGAATATGCGGATAAATTGGAGAAGGAGAGAGACTCGACATACGGAGATCTGCGGAAAATGAAGGGCAAATACGATGCGGCATGTCAAGAGGTCGAGAATAAGCGGAAGAAATCCGAGTCGGCGTTTGACTACTCGAAAACGAAAGCCCAGAACGCATACCAGCAACAAATACTTGATATGCACAATGTCAAGAATAGCTACTTGATCGCAATCAATGTTACGAACAAGCAGAAGGAAAAGTACTACCACGAATATGTGCCGGATCTCTTGGACAGTATGCAGGATCTTTCAGAGTCTAGGACCACAAAGCTAAATGGAATTTGGTCTCTTGCTGCCCAACTCGAGAATGGGATGTTGAAGCGTAGTACTGACTTCGTCACTCATCTCTCGCAAGAGATACCTCGTAATCAACCTCCACTAGACTCAATGATGTTTGCCAGGCACAATGCTGGACCATGGCAGGATCCTCCGGACAAAGTCTTCGAACCTAGTCCAGTTTGGCACGATGATGATGCTATGGTAGTAGACGATACGGCAAAAGTGTTCCTGCGAAATGTATTGGGAAAGTCCAAGTCCCAATTAGGTGATCTACGGCGAGAGGTCGACAAAAAGCGCCGAGAAGTTGAAGGAGTGAGGAAAGTAAAGCAGGCTATCAGAGAGGGCAAAGACAAGAGAGATGAGGTCGAAATAGTGAGAGCTTTGTTTGCCATGCAAGAGGATCTCCATCAGGTCGATCATAAGAGATTGACCGCAGAAGTTGAAACCGTAACCATCACTCTGGCGGTAGGAGATGTCACGGTTGGAGCAAAGAGTCACAACTTCAAGTCGCAGACGTTCAAAATCCCCACAAATTGTGATCTCTGTGGAGAGCGCATCTGGGGTTTATCCGCAAAGGGATTCGACTGTAGAGACTGTGGATACACGTGTCACAGCAAGTGCGAGATGAAGGTTCCAGCCGAATGTCCAGGGGAGCAAACAAAAGATGAAAGGAAAAAGTTGAAAGCTGAACGACAAGAGCAAGCCAATTCGCTCAAGAGTCCCACTGGAGCCTCCAAGGATGGTGTCTCTGAACTGCCCACAATGAGCCGCTCCAATACCATGAACTCCTTGAGTTCTGGATATGCTGCGAGCGCAAACCGATCGGTATCTGGAAGTGGTCCAAGGTCTCCAGCGGAAGAAACACCACCCGACAGACCTCATAGTCTTAGTGTCAGTGGGCCAACTGCCGCGAGAAAGAACAGGGTGGTAGCACCGCCTCCATCTGCCTACATCAGCGAGTTGCCTGGAAGTGCACCACCCACCAATGGCTCAAGAGCTACCTCGTCACATGAGCAGAGAGGCAAGATGCTATACGGCTACGACGCGAACGGTGATGGCGAAGTCACAGTAACCGAAGGGAAGGAGGTCACGATTTTGGAACCAGATGGTAGGTTCTCCCCTTTCTTACTATCTCAAAAACCACTAACACACTCTCACCAGACGGCGGCTGGATCAAAGTCAAAGCCGGCTACAAAGAAGGACTCGTGCCAACCGCCTACGTCGAAATCCTCGCACCAACTCCACGTCCCTCATCCATCTACTCCAACTCCGGCTCCTCCATCTCAGGCAGTGTGACCAAGAAACAAGGACCCGCCGTGGCGCCTAAACGCGGAGCGAAGAAACTCAAATACGTTGAGGCACTTTATGAGTATACAGCTGGGAGTGACGCTGAGCATAGTATGACCGAGGGTGAGAGGTTTGTGCTTATTAAGGAGGATCCGGGCGATGGGTGGGCGGAAGTTGAGAGGGGTGGGGTGGTGAAGAGTGTGCCGGCGAATTATGTGCAGGTTGTATAGGGGGAGAATTAGGCTGGGAGTGAAATAGGGAGGGGAATTGAAGCATGTTGCATGGCAAGCATGGGCGTTGATGGTACGATTATGGTTCATTGATGCATTTGACGAGCCTCAAAATGACTTTCTGGAAGACCACTGCATTGCAGAATGCTTACAGTTAGTGAGTTTTTGGCAATTCAAATTGTCAGAATAGCTGATTGCTCTGCAGGGGAAATGAAAATGCGATGTTCGAAGCCCATTCTACAAAACCGGAAGCAAGTCAACAACGGCACGTGAGCATGAGAGTGAGGCGAGAGATCCTGTTTTCGGGCATGGTTGAGGTATCGATTCGCCACTCATTCCGAAACAAAAGCAGAGATCATCCCCAGAGCTTCGAAACAGATGATAACGCAGAACACAAAGTTTATCTGTTCGCCTGCGTGATTGACGATCTGCAAACCATCGCATATCGATCATCGGCTCAGGCTGGCTATCAAGTGATCGAGTTCGGGGTCATATACTCAGTATCGTGCCTTGGGCTAGCATTGTTCTCGTTCATTATCTATGCATCATCAGCGCCCTTCAACGCAGTGTAGTCGGCCAAGTGGTATCTATTACTAGATGAGGCTGCCCTGATTTCTAGTACCAGGCCGGGGTACCTGCAGCCTCAATCCAATCTATTGGGCAAGTGCTCCTGAGCCTTAACATCCTCTGCCAGACTGTCCTTGAATCTCCATGATCATGAAAAGCAGTCTGCGGGTACATCTCGATCCAGTGCAGTGCAAATAGGCAGTCAAGTAGCAATACTTCCCTTCTACGAATGAGGCTGACAGGACGCCTCACCCGCGCGGCCTTGAACGCCCTTCGCAGTTCACACATAACCATCATCTACAGACTCACATGCGGAATTACGTTGAGAAGTCTTTCAATTGCTCCTATTGCGGAAATTCATTTCCAACTGAGCAAGATAAAGCAAGGCACTTACAGGTACACGAAGTCGAGAAGAAATTTGTTTGTGAGGGCGTGACGAAGAGAGGGACGCTCTGGGGTTGTGGAAGGAGAATTCTCCTCCTAATGAGCTAGGTCTTGAAGGACACTGGGATTCTGAAGAGGGACAGACTTGTTTAAGCTATGTTTTAGTCGAGGAAGGGCTTGGGGACCAGTGCCAGAACTTGGATGAGGCAGGTGGACATGGGAACGCTGGACAGGGCCGTCTTGAAAACGAGCTTGGACGCGTCTGGGAAGCAAAGAAAGTCACAGATGCTATTATTGAAGTGGAAGGCAAGGCCTTTCTATCTGAAGTTTTGCTCGCTCGGTATGCAAAAAAGGTTGCGCATCGCAGGCACGATTGGTATGCGGTTGATTCCGGCGAAAGTTCGAGCAGTGGTTCCAGTTCTGGGTGTGAGTACGAGTTTGGGGTGGTGGATCAAGATGACTCTCGTGGCGAGGATGCAGCATCTCCGCAGTCTTTCAGCGGTGGAAGGGTCCTTCACTCGAGCTTACAAGCGTTGATTTGGAATTAAGATAGGTGCTTGATATGAAGTTGCGTTTTGGCTTTGAGATTGGGTGGTATTCTGATTTATTGGCAAATCAGCAAACCTATCTCCAGGCATCGCAATGGCAGGTCTAGTGGTTCTGTATCTGCTTTATGTTGACTTCTACCATCCAGTATAGCTTCCTACTCAATTTCAAATGTCATGAGGTTCACTTGTTTTGCCTGAAGCGTGTCGTTACCCCGTTTAGCTCTAAATAGGAAATTGGAGTGCTCAGCCCTGCACTTTACAAACATTCAGCGAAAGGATTTCCCTACTCTATCCTTGCGCATGTCGTGTGGCTCGCCGTTGACATTCAATTATCTTCGTTCCTGCGTCTCCATCCATTTTCTTCGCGATTAAGTTACTAGCAAGAGGTCCGATAGAATTTCCACGATATCGTCATCCCTTGCTTGAAAAGACCTCTGAGCTGTGTCTCAATTCAGGAGTTTGCATTTTTAGAGAGCAACACTTTGTACTACAGTATGGCGCATCTTGGTGCAGCATAATTTCGCGGTGCTGGATTTCTTTTCCAAGTGCAAGAATTATGGCGTTTTCATGGCGTTCAGTCATTTTCCAGCTCCTGTCGGTGACTCAACTAGGAAGCTGCATGGCTGGTCGCTGAGGCGGGGAAGCCGAGTGTCTAGACTTACGGTATGTTCACCATTTCCAAATCTCTCGATGTTGTTTGCGTTTGCTCCTTTTGTTTCAATGCTGTACTCGGTGGGAACTGGCAGAGCACCTCTATAGCACGATTTGGTGCGAATGTTAATCTGTTACTGTTTCCATCGGCAGCTCATAGCAAAGAATCCTCCATGGGTGACACAGCCTGCCTGCCAGGGAGCTCCAGGCCGTAAGCTGAAAGCCATGCATTGCATTTGGCCCCCAAGGACTGCAACACAGTCACACCACACAAATGAATTCGCCAATCGAGCCTCTAACACATCTTTGAGCTTGTACGACGCCGGAATTCCCCAGTCGTTCTACCGATTGGTGGGTAGGCACAGCTTTTCATTCGTCAATGGCAATGTATCTCGAGCGGGACATCTGCTCGGGGTGTGCCCATTCTAGTAATGTGAGCCGCGATTTCCTCATAATTGGCGTCGATAAGCAAGCCTGTTGGGATGGATTGAACAGATCCATGGGATGCGGCTGAAGGACGAAATGCCGATAAATGAGCTTGCCTCGGAGCGTGCTGCTCCTCATCAAAATTCCTTCGAGTCGCATGTTCATACGACATGGCATCCAACAACCCACAGATCAACGTTGTCCCTGCGATTGTGGATGATTATGACGGAGAAGATTTCGAGCTAGATGAAATCCCTGAACAGCTCAAAGACGAATGTCTGGTCAATTACTTCCGATGCCGATACAAGGAGCGACCAGCGTTGGAGACCAACTATGAAGCGCCTCCCCAAAAGAATGAACGCGACCAGAGAGGGAGAATTGGTCGTGAGATTGCTAGGATCGATAACCTGCGGAAAGGCTTTGATGACACGGAGAGGAACCAGCCAGAGATCGAGCTTTTCAAATATCGGCAAGCCATGGTATGTACGAGTTTTCTTTCAATGTAAATTCACATCGCGTGATGCGTGATTTGGAGTTTGCAGATGCTCATCATCCCTTAGGCGGAGCGCTGACTTTCTTGGAGTGGAGGAGGCACGCCATTGAAACCTGCGGCGAGAACCTCCAGAATGTCGAGACTCGAGTAGTAGAGTGGAAAAAGCAAAATAAGTTCAAATCACCAGGGGATAGCGAACGGCGTATTACGCTGGAGAAGAAGATTCTCAAAGCTGTTTCCGGTTGGAAGAAACCAGATGAGCCTTCCGAATTACCAAAGATCCTGCAAGACGAAAAGAATTCTGAAGAAGATGCCGCGGCACTGATTAAAGATCCCTTGACATATCTCATTGAGAAGATATCCAAACGATTCAAACCCAAGAAGGTGGAGACCAAGCGACCTGACTTGCAGCCCCGGGAGACGATCGATAACAGTCGCGTTTTCGAGCATCCAGACGATAGCTATGGGATCAGCGTCCACAGGATTACCTTGCGGCAGTCAGATAAATCATGTCCATCATCGTATATGAGTTACGATACCGACCGATTTCCACTATCTAAAATACTTCTGGCGAGTGATACGAATCCCTTGACTGAGCCGTGCAAGCCGGACACAATTCGGTATTTCCACTTCCCTGCCAACAATATGCACTGGATCGAGGTATGCTTGCTTGTACCTTTCGAGCGTTCCGCTGGGTCGTCTCCCATTAACTCATTGATAGGAGGCTATAGCCAGGTATCATGGAGAGGAGACCCCTGGAGAATTCAACTACCGGAAGCATGAGAAGTACTGTCAGAAGTCGTCCAATCTGCTATGTCGCCAATTTTGGACATCTTTACAGCACGGTGGTGTATATGTAAGTCTGTATAATACATTTTGGGGCGCTATTCCCTGTGATATGTTTTCTTGGGGTCATTCTAAGTTGTGTACCATCAAATGGGATTTAACGTGGTCCTTCGCTTGCGCAGAGTCGATTCAGGTGGCTGATTCGCAGTAGGATCCCGTTCACGCACGACATATGAGATCGCATTGTTCTCTCATTACTCCTGGTACGCCATCACAGTTTTGTCTTCTACTTTCCGTCTAATGCCAATATAGATACGGCGTGCGGTGCAGAGCCCATTACAGGAAGCAAGAACTTCGTCATTTTCGTAAGTCCTTCGGGATGCCCATACTCCAAGGGGGATCAAACACTAAGAAGTAAAGATGCCTTATCTACACTGGGAGACACATCGAAGACGGAAGAAGATGACCGAAATAATGAAAGAGATCACCGATGAATACCACCGCGACCGACCCCACGTCACTGAGAGCCTGCGTGAAGAAATGGCAAAGACTGCTGAAGAGTTGTATCTTAGGCACGCTCGACAGCTCACTGACTTCCTATCTCTGGAAGAAGCAGCAAAGCGGAAGAGGAAAGAAAATCCATCGAAACTTGGAGAAAGGAAGAAGGTCAGAGGAGCACTCGGGGAATATTTACTGCAGGTCGCTAGAGTCTACGATGCGCTTGATATCGAACCTGATGTGAGAATTCTGCGAGATCATTTACATAAAGATCCACCTTTACATGCAAGACGAACACTCGACCAATCCTACTACTGGAAACTCCAGAATACCGATGGAAGAGATGAGTACCAAGTTGTGTATCGTGAAACCAAACGCGGGAAGAACATTTCGAGGACTTCGCGTGTGATCATGGTCGACCAATTGTGGTTATACGTCCTTGATGACAGTAAGCTCACGTTATATTCCATCAAGTGCAATGTTAATGAAGTAGATACGATCATCTCCAGCTTTCCAAGGCGATGGGGTCGAAACAAACCTGATTGGTCGGGTGTACATAAAGGTATCCGTGCCCGGCTGGACCACCTTCGTGAGGGCGAGATCCAGTCCGTCTACGATATGGCTCTATTGATCATGAATCAATGCTCAACGGTATTCTTTGACCGAACGAAACCTGTTGATGAGCGACCCGAAGTTCTTGATATTTTCTCAAATGCGCTAAGTCATGTTGTAAGCTCCGTTATTTCCCCTCCCTACCGACGTACAGCTGAGTCCACGCAGTCTGGGATGAAATGCATCTCTTTTGAGTCATTCTGGGGCCAGTTAGAGAAGCTCAGCGCGGGCGACCACCAACAAGCTGATTTCGAGGCAACAGCCCGCAAGTACCTTAACATAAACCCAGAAGGCGAATTGCTTCGCGAGACCCACGACATCATCGAAGAGTTGAGAATGATGGGGCATATCTTCACAGAACAGCTTCATGTCATCGAGCAATTTACTACCCACCTCAAGAACCTGCGAGAGAAGGAAGAAAAGAAGCAAACGACTGAAATGAAGATGTTGGATGTGATGTTTGAGGTACGGAAGCTATTGGAAGAAAGGTTCAAACAGAAAGATGATTCGACGGATTCCGCGTCTTCTCGGACCGAAGTACAAGTACAGACTGAAATACGAGACCAGGACGACGACACGATCAAGAATGAATTCGCCGGTCACGAACATCCTGCCGCGAGCCCAGCCTTTCGAGAAAGAAATTCTGCAACAACTGACACAGGCACAACTGCAGGATCTGCTGACATAAATCTGCACGGTAAAGTGCTGGAAGATCAACAGTCGACAGCTGCAGATGTAATACCAGCAGCAGGTGGAGCAGCAGATGCAAGCTGTCAAACTACAGACTCCGTAGCCAAGATCTCCATCCCGGAAAGCACCGTTCAATTTGCTCAAGATGTCGGTCGGGAAATTTCAGGACGCCGAGCAGAGCTCCAGAAATTGGAGCAAAACACCGTCTACGTCTCTGATCAGGTAAATTTTCCAACGAAAATTTTGACACTCATCGTTGACGCCACACAGCTCAAAGATCTCCTCGATCTCAAGCAGCAACAAGCAAGCATCATCGAGGCCAAATATGCGCTGAAGCGTGCGGATGAAAGTGTTTCCCAAGGGAGATCCATCATGTTGTTTACAATTGTCACCATAATCTTCTTGCCGCTGTCTTTCATGAGTTCAGTGTTCGGCATGAACGCGAAAGATTTTGCGGATGCGAAAGGGGACCCGAATATGAGTCTGAGGCATATCTTCAAGCTACTATGTAAGATTCCTCTTACTGATATCTATATGTACTTGAAAGCATTGAGTACTTGTGAAGTTCGACACTAATACAAGGGCTTCACGCAGTTCCTATCTCAGTTGGCGTGATCATCGTCTCCCTCGGTCTCGCCTTCAGCACCTTCATCCGCAGCCTGATCTACTTCATTGGATCCGTCATTTGGGCTTCTATATATGAGTACTCATACGCTCGGCACATATGGCACTTCTGTGTCAGAGTGTTCAACAAACTCACGAAGAGAACGAATGTTCCAAAGGATGGTAAGAGCGATGGCTTCTATGGTCTGAAGAATGAGGCTGTAAGATGGATATATGGCAGCAAGGAGAGGTCTAAGCTGAAGAAGGAATGGACAAAGGCGAAATTGTTAGATAAGAAAAGATCGGAAGAACTGGCGAACGGCGGTGTTGTCGTAAGAGAGGGGTCAAGAGCTGGCTTGAGTACAGCATCATCGAATGGTCATGCAAGCGCACATGGGGCTGTAATTGAGGGAAGGGAATTGTCGACTGCAGGTACTCATAGTTCGAATGGAGTCTCTGGGAGTGCTGAGGATAGTGTACATTCAAAAAGAAGGAGGTTTAGGAGAAACAGGCTGAGGGACAGTCGCGGAAATCTAAGCGATAAGAGTGCTGTATGAGTATTGCTCTAATACACTACCAAGGAGATGCACAATCCCATGGAAAAACATGCAGTCTACCTCATCTATCTTCATCCTCTGTTTGCTCCATTTCCACTCTTTCAAATTCAGCGAGTGACCTTTCCATTTCCAACAGGTGATGTACTCCCAGGGACCTCACCACCATCCACAACCGGTGCCCACCCGGGGCTTCCGTACACGAACAGATATCCCGAGACGCCACAAACCAATAGAAAGATCGCCATCACAATAGCAGCCAACACCAACCCTTTCGGCCTCTCGGGTTCCGCACCAGCACCCTCCCCACCTAACGTCCTCCCCGGGCCGAACCTTTTCCACGACAAATCTAACCCCCAAGCCGCCTTCCCGGTCGCTCCCGTAATAGCTGTACCATACGGTCTGTTAACTACATCCTGCGTCCCGAATACCTTCATTACCCAGCCAGGCGTAGGAAGCAGACTCCTCTCGATGCCTGTACTCGGGTATAGGCCTGTGAGTAAGTCGTAGAGATGGGCTGCGGCTAGACCGGTGCCTTGGATGAGTGCTGCTTGTGGACCGGCCATGATGAGCGTCAGGAGAAGGAAGGCATATGGTAGGTATTGGCAGGGCATGGTCAGGATGAAGAGCGTTACGGGTTGGTCCCATGTATCGCGGACCGAGGTGGTTATGAATGAGAGAGCGAGGGAGGAAGCCAGGACGTGGCCGGACGTGATGAAGAGATTCAGTATCTGTAAATTATTAGATACTTTGTAGACATTTTGTATTGGACAGAGGAGTGGAAAGCTCCAAAAACGGAGAAGAGGACTGCACGTGACCATATCTTTTGACGGCATCTGAAAGGGTAGGTACCGGAACCACACGGTCAGAAAATGACACGCAATTGACATTGTATACAGCAAGTGTGTTTGAGAGCCATCACTTACTAGAATAATACCACAGATGAAACACAAATAAGTCACGAAATCTGCTCTCTGCGAAAATCGAGGCGAAGCAATTTCCAGTTTAGCGCCGTACACATACACTACACCCATTAGCCCCTATACGTTGTACTGAGTCTGTAATCACGACTCAAGACTCACAAAAATACACATCAAAGATGAGAGAAAGCCTGGGGCCCGTGATGAGAAGCGATGTGAAGAGACGCCACAGCTCAGGGGCTAAGTTGACCAGAGCGGGGAGGGACAGGTAAAAGAGGGTGAAGTCCAGGATACCGATATAAAGTAGGAGAGAAAAGATAAATGATGCGGCGGCAAGGTTTCTATACCGCAATGTTTTAGCTGTGAGATGGGAAAGGAAGCTGGGTGAGGAAGATGAGTGTTGGCGTACCTCGAGATTGGTGGGGCGTGGAAGAATGCTTCGACGAGCCACATCTTGCTATTGATTGTGGAAGTAGTGACGGTTTGATGCCTTCGTCGCGCGTTAAATCCAAATTAACGTATGCTGTCAAGGTCTCAATTGTTGAAAATGGAGGACGCCCAGTGCTGATGAAGAGGAGTGTTGTTGGCTGTTGTTGGAAATAGGGAACGAAAATCTGAAAAGGGCTTAGTGTCGACAGGGATACGTTCCCACCGCCGGTTGTCGACGTCTTTGCCTCATACTTCTGAGGAAATTCTTGATAAGAAGGGCCATGAATGAGATCCAAGCTCTGAAATCCTTCTTTCTGTAGATCTGGCTTCCCTTCTCTACATAGAGGTCTATTAAGCATCGGATGATAACAGCTCCAGACCCTCGAGCTCTGAGAGACAAGTTTATGTCTCTCCGAGTCGAGCCTGGTGGCCAACATCACAAGACATCAATTGGCTGACAGCGCAGCAAGTTACAAGGTTCTAGTCATGCTGTCTCCTTCGAAAAGTGGCTGAAATGCTCATAGGCAACGTCAAATCTGTACAGTCTTCAACCCTTTGTAACGTTCGGGAAACAAGCCCCGCTACTGAAACAAAATGCTAAGCGAGCTTGGCTTCCTAAAGTCAACATTGCCTACCCACTCCTGCTGAAGCAAGAATAATGATCAAACTTACATTATTGGCTCAATTGATCAGCAGAAGCATATGAAGGAATTCATGTTACAAGATGAATTCAGCTGTTGTAGCGGCAGGCGAAGCGAGATGAAATCAAGTTCTGTGGAAAGATGCCATTCTGCGTTCCCCAACGAACAAAGGATCCAAAGCAGTAAGGCGAAGCACAGAAGCTGGCCTGAAGGGATACTCCAGGCAGCTAATCATTTCGACCTCAAACGTCGGCTAGGTAAACTCCATCCCCTCCAGAACTATCATCCACCGCATGACGCGCTCCGCGTCGTGCAGATCGCGAGGCGTCTTCCAAGATGGGCTTCAGAGGAGCTCAAACACTACACAATCAAAGCCGTGGAGAACCTTTCGACAACGAAAAATCACGCATTTTCCAGTATTGCCCGTTAAGCCACCATAATGGCCCCGAAGAAGGTGACCGGGACAAAAAGGAAAGCTCCTCTCCCAGCCGCAGATTCAAACGCTGCCCTGCCAGCTAAGACAATTGCGAAAACCAAGGTGAAGGACTCCGTAGCTGCAGGATCAGCAGCCGTGGCAGCCAGCCAAAAGGCAGAAGATTTGTTGACTCTCCATATCAAGCTTCCCTGTACTCAACTCGTATGTCATCGACAACACCTCATTCGTCACTCAACTAAGGCTACGTACGTAAGTGGCTGCTGGCCGACCTTACGAATAACGTATGAGGGGCTCTTGTCTTGATGCAACAGTTTGTAAATCGGAGTATGTGATGGTTCAAAGGCGGGGTTGAGCATCCTGAGCCGACTTATGCCGTGGAATAAAGAGAATTACAGCGTGAAATGTCAGACTAGTGCCTATTTAATGCTGTTTTAAGGTTTGGGAGGGACGGGAAAGACCTTCATTAGAGTGTTCGTGTAGGGTCAAGGAAAATTAGCAGGACTCCACGAGAAGGGGAAGCAGCAGAAGCTGATGAATATGACAGGGAGAATGAAAATCACAAAAGCAAGCTCACCGGTGATCACGGTCATTATTCCGAAGGCCAAGGGCTTGGATGTATTGTGCTGTCTATCATCTCATGGATGTGAATACGACGAGTCTCGGCAAATGTCCACTCACAACTTGGAGGTAAACAACCTGCTGCAATGGGACGTGACGTGGCCCCGCATCCTGAGATGTGATTCTGATCGGAATTGCAAAGAACACATGGTCAATACGAAAACCCTGTTCAGAGGTATTGCAAGACTTGTGTTTGAAAAACAATATTGTGGTGTTGTAAGGGGCTTCTGAGAGATGTTCGCTGATATCATATACCCAATTCGGTATACATACTTTCCATGTCCCATCAACATCATTTTTTACCAACAGAAGAATTCGGACACAAAATCCTTGATTAATCAGCACTTACTGGCCTTGAGCTTTGTAAGAGGCGCCGGGAAATTGGTTGAAGAGGTCGTTATTGAAGTCCGAGAGTTGCGGACAGCTGAGTGCATTAATCTGCGGTCCCAGGTTACTGTTTAAAAAGCTAAGAATCTGCCCAACGGGTTGTAGAAGTGGACTCGCGGAGTCCGCCAAGCCAGCTTGAGTGGCCTGGAGGAAGAAACATGCCAGGTTATTGCCTTGGAGCAAGTCGCCTCCATTGAACACGCCGCCTGCGAGATTCCCGGTGTCGACTCCGACGAAGGAGTTGACTGTGCCAGTGTTGCCACCAAATCTGATGATCCCAGGATACATTTGATTGTTGATGACGGTGTCGACATTCGTATCAATTGTATTCATAGGCTGAGATGTTGGACGTTTATACCCTGGTCACATGTATGTTAGCCATTGCTTTGGAAGCCTCGGAATGAGAAGAAAGATGTCGCAAGGACACTTTGAGCAATGGTAAGATGGATAATAGGTTCTTCTGATACTTACAGTTGTTAGGGATACGTTCATGCCCGGGTGTGTGAACAAAGCTCCCTGGTTCACCCGTGACGGAGAAGAATGACTTGAGGACCTCACCATTCAAGATACCACCCTTGTTCTCCTCGGAGCGATTTGACATGAACTGTGAAGTGATGGGTCAGTACTAAACCTGAGTAAGAGTTGTAGATTGGGGAATTGTCGATTAATAGCTTGACGATGGATGGAATAAACTAGAATAGTACATACATGTACGACGAAGTTATGCGCATCTGGGGCAACGAGGCCAGAGAAAGGGTTGGAGAAGTAGTACGGGTTGTTCTGGATGGAGTATTGTGCTGTATAATATGCTTGTGATGCTACTTTGTCGTGGGTGAGACCACCTTTAGAAGCCGCAAGGCCGTAAAGACGCTCCCATCTGTGCATCTCGAAGAAGCCGACAGATCCACCATGCATGTAGGCGTCACCCTTCAATCCATCAGTACTGAACATGTGTGCGGACACGACCTGACTCACCCTAACTATCGATGCATCACCCTCGTAGCGATTGTGTGTTCCAACGATACCTGACGGTTGTCCTAGAAGACCGAGAGTAGCAGGGAATGCGCCTCCGATAGACCATTTTCCAGCGACAGGATCGCCGGAAATCGCAATAGAGATTGCAGCCAAGGCAAGTGAAAGGTCTGTTGACATGCTATAGGCTGCACCAAGACCATCGATGGCTACAACGAGAATTAGAACTGTGCTTGAACATCAAGCGGGGCACAGCGACGACATACTTTGTTGTATGGTTGCGATACCATTGCGAGGTAAGAAGGCATGGTTAGCTGCCGCATTGAGACCAGGACATTGTCCTCTCTTGTCATTCGTTCCAGGGGCTTGCCACTCATGTCCGCTTCCGGATGCAACGTTCACGAGTTGATCCTGAGCGTTGAAAACGGTACATTTCCCATGAGATCCACAGTTGTCACGGTCAGTTGTGAATCTTGGTGGAGGCACAACTGGAATGGATCCTTGTCGCTTTTGCAGATTCTCTAAGTTCACTGCTTCCATCACAGCAGGCCAAGCTGCAACCAGGGGCAGGGGCATGATAAAGGTAGAAAGTGTATAATGCATGATGAATTATTGTCGAAAATTTCGGGTTTCAGATTGAGTAGGCGAATACCACAAAGGCCTTTCTTCGAGGGCTGCTTTATATATACGTTTTCCTTGCAGTGCGGAGAAGACTCCTTTGCCTCAATTACTTGGACTTCATCCAACAAGATACAAAAATGGCAATCCCCAAAGGCGATCGTTTACCTTCGAGACAGACTTGTACATCTCAAGTTGTCAAGATGCCTGGGCGATTCGCACCAGGACGAGAACATTGTATCTTGAGTGGGAACGCGGGGTAGTCGCTTTCGTGTGGAGGTTGACGAATGTTTATTTCTTTGGGTGTAAGATCAGCAGAGATAATCGCCCTTATTCAGTGGAGCTGAAAAGTGAAAGCTGGAGATGTGGCTGATCAGGGTTTTGTTAGATCTTAGATCTCCAGAGCTAAAAACGGGAATTAGCCACAACTAGAAGTAGCAACACTTACGAGTCAAGCAAGACCTCCTCAGTTGGACATACTTTCGGTCGGCAGTCGGCAGTCGGTTGATGGCGAGCGGGAATAGGTAAATGTAACATGCCAAAGATTATACAAGACTGTTGTGTTGCATACACTTGTTGCGGGGTTGTGTTGATCTTCGCCTGCAGACAAGTTCCAAGAACATTATACCCGCACCCGGACAGGATACAAAATGACAGAATGGCTGTTTTAGGCTCTGGCAGTCGACTGTGCCTAATTTACCGTTACCAAAAAAAATAGGCCTCTTTCTTTTGTTGTGACGGTGGGTTAGGCTCGGCTCCGAAGGCTCGAAGTTTGGACGGCCGGAGACACGATATCATCAAGAAACCAAAAGGCTCGATCAGCTTAGAAAAACAATAACTCATAAGAGGTAATTTCACGAATCAGCTGAGCACCCCATTTACAGACCACGACTTTCTTCAATAAGGAATAGGAATAATGTGCCACAGAACCAACGATGCTTAATGGCAGTGGCACACACTGAATATTGAATCGTTTTCAAGTTCTAATAATATTGCCTATGCATAGTAGCAACGGATTAGGATTGCGAATCAAGCTGGATGAGATCAAGTATAGCTTGTGACTGGTGGCGACATCTTCAGAGGCGGTCCGCCGAATTTTGGAAGGAAGAGATTCCCTGAATTCCGTAAGAGGGCGCTGCAACGATTTTCATTTTCCCACAAGCATCTTATCCATTACCCTCTCCTGATGAAAGCGGGGATCTTGAGTCGCCCTGCGCCGAGAGGAATGCCCCAAGATATTTTAGAATCAGGACAATCGCGTGGGAGAGTAATCACCTCAGGAAGCTGCGGAGAGCAATGAATCTAGAACGTACTGGGGCCTGGACGTAGAGAACAGTGTCCCCGGAACTCGACAGTTCTACTCTCGTGTATTCTAGGCTCCCATTGGTTCAGGAGGACCAAAGGAACATCCATCCTGCCCCAATGGTAGAATGTGACTCACGTGATGATCGCCAAGCGCTCGTCGCGGTAGGTGAAGTCAGGACGACGCGTCCGATTTGTGCTTCAGTACTATCAACACTCATGCATTTCCGTGCATGACCAGAAGACTCTACTTCGCGATGAAAGCCAAAATTACGTGCGAGCCTGTGAGATACTCCCCATACACTAGGCCCTCGCAACCACCGTCATTGCCACAGGGCTTTTCATCTCAGCTCCTATCGTCCCCTTAGCTGCACGAAGCGGATGAACAGGAACGTCCACCTCCAGACAGTAGTACACTAGCAGCGCAATCATCATCACGAGCCCCTACAGCTCCCTACCGGTTCGATTTTGGAAAGCACAAGGGCAAGACAATTGATCAAGGCGACATACTGTCTGTATCATGTATGGGATCTAGTCATGGTTCATGGCTCGCAGGAAATGGCCGACGAAAAAAGAATTGCTTTTATGATGAAAGCAGATCGACAAGCAACTTCACAGCTTAAGATCGAGTTTCAAAGGGGTCACCTGAGCGAAATCTGCCAACGTATCAGAATAGTGTCAGTCGGGGACGCTACAGCGGGAGGAAACGATGGTGAGGATTATCGCAGGGCACTATTGTTGCTCAATCTAGATCGCTGGCTCGATCTGGAAGTGTGTGCATGTACGTAAGAATATTCTTCTGTTCACTGGTCATTTCCAGCCGCTGTGAGGCAGGAGCAAAGAGTGTAACATAGAACTTTGGTTCTCCATGCATCACGATTAAACGGCTCGGCCAAACATTTTCTCTGATGCTTTGTCGAACTCTTCCCTTTTCCCAATATTTCGATCCTCGACCGCCAGCGCCCTCCGAAGTCTTCTCTTTTGTGCTTAGGTCTAGCAGGCTCCATCAAAGCACATGTTAGCAACTTCGAGAAATTGTAAGATTTCCTTTCCAGAGCTATAATATCCAGCAGATCCTTTCGTCCTGCTCGACACTTCATTGGCAATTCACTCATGACAACAGACCCTGATCAACAGCACTCACCCGACGGTTCTCATTCAACCGAAGTCGGTCCAAAGTCTTTCAAATTCGTCGGCCCTTACGACTGGGCGATCTACACCCAAGACGGGACACTGACTTCTGATTGGGCCATGGACAAAGATTCTTATTCCGAGGCCGAGACTGGCGCCACTCCCTCCGGACGAGCATTTGCAAAGAATCCAGCCGCAGGACCTTCCCAAGATGTGACTCTGAATGTCGCCCACCTATCCAACAATCCAACCGCTTCCAATACCAGTCCCGTGCATCGCTCCGCCTTCAAGAACGCGAGAGAAGTCTTCGAAGGTCTCAAAGATAACTGGGAGCAGCCTTTCAATCGGTTTCTCGAGACAAGTCTGAAGTATTATGGCGAGGAGGAGAATGCTGAGAAGGAGAGGCATGAGGTCAAGGAGATGTTGTTTGACGAGATGTGGTGCGTGTTCAGCACACTGGAAAAAAGGTGCGATTTTCTGGAGACAGGAATTGTGAAGATGGCTAAGGCTATCAAGGACCGTGAGCAGAAGAAGACGGCCGCCGATGTGGAGGGCGATAAAAAGGCGACTTAGCTGGCAGTTTTGTTACGCCAGTAGCTGTGAGGACTGTGAAATTGCACATTGTCACGCAATATTGACTGTGTCCCTACTTCATTGACTGTGCGCTTTGCCGGAGGTCGACGTCTAGTGCTGTTGTTTTTGTTTGTCCATGTCCTAACCCCTGAATGCCCTCGCTTAAGCCTATTTTACCGAGCTTGAGCAAGACTCAAGGGAGATCCTTCCAAAATCCACCCCCTGTACCCACCGAAAGTTCTCAATTCAATCTCCCACATTTTTCTCGTGTTTGAAAGCTGATCCACAGAGGAGAGAATCCCTATCAAGGTCCAAGTTTTTTCACATGTCACAATTGATCTACACGGAATAAAGTATGTCAAGGCTGATCAGTGAGGGGCCTACAACCCCGCCATCACTATTTACCCAGAACGAAAAGAATCCTGCAAAAGTTGAGGAACATTGTTGTCGATAGTTCCTTACAGCTTGCTGGAATCGAAATAAGAATACTCGATAGAAAATCTTCCGCGATGTCCGATCACGACTAGTGGTGTTGTTTTCGAGTTGTATTGCGGCCTCTATTTAGCTTTCTGGGGTGATATAACCGAAGCAATTCAGGGGTCCAAGATGGAATGAATGATCGACAACAAACGGTCTGTCACCATCAGCATATATATGAGCCCAATAGCCATCAAAAAATTTGTGCCATTGAATTTTCAATCGCCTGTCACTCATTATCAGCCACAATGTTGCTCTCAGTACGCCCAGTAGCCGCACTGGCATTCCTGCTAGGCAGCGCCGTTGTCCAAGCAGACTTGACACCCTATACTGGACCCGCACCATCCCTCCCAGCAAACCGCTCAACATTCGGTTTCGGGTCCCTCACTACTGGCGGAGCAGCAGCCAACTCATCCTCAATTTTCCTGGTAGATAATATGCCAGATCTTCGGACCGCACTTACCCTTCCTTACCCGAGGATTGTTTACGTCAAGGGGAACATCACGGGGAATCAGATCACGGCGGATACAGGAAATGGAAGTACATATGCCGATTGCCAGTGGTTTACGGATAATAGCGGAGCGAAGCAATTCAATTTGACGAGATATGTGATGAGCTTGAATTCGAGTTATATGGATAGTGTCAAGGCTGTTGCAGATAACAATGGGACGATTGAGGGTATGAGTGCAGTGGACTACCTGGCTCTATTGAAGAAACAGAACGTGGGTCTCTTTTCGTGAATATCCCGTGTCATGAACGCCCATCAATCTGAGATCTGACGAGATTCCTTTACCTGTCTACCTGTTCAAGTTCTGACTCAATAATCCAGGGGTGGAGACCACAGGCACAGAATACCCAGAAAGCATGGGTCGCCATAAACGTCAAATCGGATCTGACGCTCATCGGGTTCGACGACAACGCGATGCTGAATGGAGTCTCTTTAGGCTTCAACACTGTAAACAACGTGATAAGTACGAATAAAAGCCACTCTTGCGTGCGAGTGAGCGCTCAGCTGACTCTACAACAGTCCGTAACCTCAAGTTGATTCCACCAAAAGATTGCTTCCCGGCTCCCGAGAAGGTTGAACCAGACACTGCCTGGAATGCTCGCTATGATGCACTGTAAGAAGACTGCACATATCTCTTTGTGAAGCTCTCCTCTTCCCATAAAAATACTTTCAACTTTTCGATCTTCACCAAACCGCCGCTTTTTTTTT
The DNA here is from genome assembly GCA_017365405.1 of Cadophora malorum. Lineage (NCBI taxonomy): Eukaryota > Fungi > Ascomycota > Leotiomycetes > Helotiales > Ploettnerulaceae > Cadophora > Cadophora malorum. The sequence continues at coordinate 14,581 of JAFJYH010000108.1, read as the reverse complement.
TTTCTTTTGGTCTATGCTAACATCGACCACCCCCAGCTCCCTCGTAACATCCACCAACTTCTGGATCGACGGCAATACCCTCACCGACGGCCCCTCCCGTGTAGCTCCCGACTCTCTAATCTGGGGCTACAGCGTCGACCGGTACGACGGCCTGATGGACTGCGAAGACGGCACCGACAACATCACCTTCTCGCACAACATCGTCTCCAACCACCACAAGAGCCTGCTCCTCGGCGGCGGCCTGAAAGAGCGCGAGCGCGACATCGGCAAGATGCGCTTCACGATCTACGGAAATTGGTTCAATAATTCCGATTCGAGAAATCCGTTGATGCGGTTCGGCACGTTTTATATCTTGAATAATCTGTTTACGTATGAGGCGCCAGTGGGGGAGTACCGGACGCATTTTCAATACAATCTCGGGGTGTACACCGAGTCTTCAGTTTTGGCGGGAGGAAATGTATTCAGCAATGAGGAGGAGAATAATTCGACGAAGATCTTCTCGTTTTTAACGCTGCTGAACACGACACTGCCGGCGCGGTTGTGTATTCCTGCTTCCGAGGAAAATTCGCCAGGCGGAGTTGGAGAACTTGGTAGCGCATTCAACGGGGGATCGATTGATCTCAAGCAAGATGCACTCGCAACCTTTCAGCGTTCTGTAGCTGAGAAACCCGACAGTGTGATCAATGGGACTTTGTTAGCGGGCTGCGACGGTTTCCCGGCACAGAAAGTTCCGGTCGCTTTTCTGACGACTGATGAGGTTGAAGCCTATGTTAGAAAGGAAGCGGGTCAGACTGCTTCTGGGTAGATGTTCGTCAGAATAAATACATGCAATACCAGATCTGACACTTCGGTCGAAGGGTCCAGTCATTTCACTGGTGGGAGACTAGGTCCTTGCTAACGATTTCATTTGTAGGTATTCTTCTATCCTCAACCTCTCACACCCCTTCTTTCTACAAATTCACCATTCATGGAAAACACGCTTCCTCGCCAGTACCACCCTTGGAAACCTCCACCATACTGCTCGACTTCTTGTAAGCCTCCTCTAGCACCAAGCGACTTCCATACAACCTCGACGATCGTAGCAAACATTCTGAATACCAGTTCAAGCAGATCCGCCACCCAGTGACCGTCGCCAGAATCGGCCCTAGTATGATCCGGTGCAAAAGCCACAGTATTATGCTTCCTGTATCCACCACCTATTCTTCGATGCCCTTTCGCGCCATACTCGTTCCCTTCCTCGCACTCTCCCTGCCGCTCGCTCCTCTGGAGGGAGCCGGCCGTGTAGACCCGTTTCCCGAACCCCCACGATGCAGCATTTCTCTGTGTCCTCCAAGATCGCCTTGCTCAGGGGCACTACTCCGGCTGCGCTTGCTTCCTCTGGAGCTATGTCGACTTAAGCTTCTACGCACATGATGGACGACTTCCATCTCTTTCTCATGAATCTTGTGTTTCAGCTCGTTCATGGCTGCTTGATTCGGATGTTTGGCTTCGAGACTTTGTTCGTCGACTAACTTGTTCTTCTGTCGGATCTCACTGAAACGCGAGAGACTTCCAAGCTCGAGAAGGCACATGCGACGCGTAGTATGGTGAGGATTTCCAATGATGATGGGACGCCAGGGCTCATCTTCTTCCATGCCTTCTTGCTGGCGAAGAGTGGAGGTTCGGCGGGCATTGTGATATCGCTCCATCTCGTCTTTCTTGGAGTCCGGAATGATCTGGACGTTGGTATAGCGAATCAATATTCCCAGAAGCAAGACAGAAAGAATGAGAAGGATACCTGTCATGACACCAGTGGCAGCTTGTTGACCAAGGTGTCGTGTGAGAACACCTCCAACGCCTGAAGAAGCTGCAGCAATCAAATATCCGAAGCCCTGGATTATTGCAAAGCCAGAAGAGACTCGTGGGAATGATGAATAGTTTGTTCGCTTGCTTGCCGCTTTGTCACCAGCAGACCCTCTACTTCTGCCAGTCATTCCAGGCTGAAGGTCCGATGTGTCAAAAGTCTCCATGATAATGCCGTGACATTCTGCCATGGCAAGATTTGACAGGAATCCGACCAAAGCAGCGAACAGGATCGGAAGGACGTAAGGAATCGGTGGTCCACCAGATGCGAGAGTATATGCGACTCCGGCCAATGGAAGGCACAAGACGAAGATTGATCGTCGCACCATGTGCGATGTCCATGATATCTTCTTCTTGAAAGTGCCATCATCACTCACGGGAGCTATCTGACGAGCTCGACTGAATAAAGATGCTTTCTGGAATGGTATGGCGATGAGAGCACCCACGGGTATCGCTAGACCAGCGGCCCCAACCTGCGGAGATTTGAACTTGTAATCTTTAGACATCAAAGCGCCCAGGAGCTACGAGTTGTTAGCAGTGTTTCTACAGATTCCATTAGAAGCCATACCAAAGTAATAAGCACCTGTTGTCCATAAATCCACGCAGTGTATAATGCCATGATAAGGAACCCTGGCTGTCGAAGCATCTTTTGACTTAGGATGACACCATATTTGAACTCCTCGCCCCACCACTTGGGGCCCGTCTGAACCATGTGCATCTTGACCTCGCCCCGGGCAAGTCTTCGAGACACATCTCCATCGTTGACCACTTCAGCCACAGATCTTCTGAAAGCGGAACGTCGCACCTCAGGGCATAGGACGTTCAACAACATCACAAAGGCTATGATGCAGATACTGACGTAGAAGCCCCAGGCTGGATTCAAGGTGTTGATGATGACTGCTCCAATCATGAAGCCGATGCCGATGGAGCCAAGAGCAGACCAAGTCCAGAGGCCAAGCCAAATCCCCATACCGCCACCATGTCGTCTAACATCAAATTCGTCCACGTGCTCCTGGTGAGGATTTGTGCTCTGCAATGACGCACCAAATAGATCAGTGAGCATTTGCTTGAAGTTCATATTGGCGAAACCAAGACAAAAGCCCATGAGAGCTCGAGACATGATGAGCCCGACTCTCCATGTTGCCACATACGGCGAACGAAATTCACCGACTGCAAGGGCTTGTGGGAAAAGCAGAGGCATGGCGAGAGACATGGAACCCATAATGTAAGGTTTCCGTCCATGAAGGAGAGGCAGTGGCCAGAATAAAAAGGTAGGGATTGCTAACCCGATAAAGAAGAAGACGTTGCCGAGAACAGTATAGTGGTGAAAGTCGACGATGTAGTACTGAATTGCCGGTGTTTCTCCAGCATAGATACCTACCAGAATACCAATCAACGCGGTACTGATACATGCAACAGTTGCAACGAATCGCTTTCGACCAGGAGACCAGTCTCTGGCAATCTTTTGTCTCTTATGAGTCCTGGCCAGACTGAAACCCTTGACATGATGGTCTCGGAGACTGACGTGTCTCTTTCCACCAAGGGAAAAATGGCTATTTTTGCTTCGGCTGTTCTGCACACCCTTTGTGGTTTGAGGAAGATCTGAACCAGGGCTATCACGTAACTCTATTGCCTCGTGTGCCTTACTTCGACTAGAATCTCCGCCGCCACCACGATGTCGAACTCCATAACCAGTGTCGAAATCGAGAATTTCGCTATGGGTCATGAAGGATCCATCAAGACTGTGTGAATACTGACACCCATTGGGATGAAGGACATGCGGCTCTGGTACGATCGCATGTCCTCTGGTTTCTATTTGAGAGCAAGGCTCGATCTTGGTGTCATCAATGTCTTGCCAGTCATAGGTCTGACCAGACATGACATTGGACGTCGACTGTGTTGGTTTAGCTTGCTTTCTCAACATCAGAGAGCTCGCTCGAGGTGTGATAGGAGGATATCGGTTCTCCAGTATATAGTCACGTACCTCTTGCTTTCCAGGAACATCTTTTGCAGCAAGCTTTGCTCGGATAGCTTGATGATCTTCCTCAGAATGCTCCTTGATACAGACAGGAACGAATTCTGTGCCACGGCGAGGAGTAAGTTGTGGCAACGGGCCAGATTTACCTGCCCCAGAATGGTCACTGGTGACATCTACTGCCTGGTCGGTGGCGTCAACACCAGTATTGCTTGTCACTGTTGCTCTTTTAGGGCTCATGCGTCTAGGGGATTTGGCAGAACTCTTGCGGTGGCTAGTGCTTCGTCTTTCTGCACTGAAAGGCTCAAGATTCCTGAAATCTGGCTTCTTATCCTTTTCAACTGGCTTTTCAACGTCGTCGGGCCCCATTGGTGGGAATGTAGCAGTAGTCATTCGTCTTGAAGCAGGCGGGATATCAGCCTTGCTCTTTCGCTCTGTATCCACTTTAGTGATATCCACATTCGTCTCGGTACGCATAGAGCGGGGATCTGCTGCTCTGATTTGATCATTGAAATCATTTCTGTCTTGCTGAATATCAGGCTCAATAACAATCGAAGCTCGCGACTGGGAGAATGACGCGGGAGGATACGGCGTTGAGACTCGACCAGTCGGCGGCCATCCGGATGAGTGCCTCGAAGGGAGTTTCTTGGCCGAAATTGTAACGCTTCGGACTTGAGCAGGACTCGGAGGATTTTCTTCGTCGCTGCCATCGGAATCACTGCTCCCAGAATAGCTTTGCAAGCTCTCATGCACGCTCATGTCGCTCAAGTCTGAATCAGAGCAGCGAGTAGCAGTGACCCTTGACTGAACTCGATTTGCCATCGGAAGGGGCGGAAAATCTGCTCCTCCATTGATTTGCCCCTTCTGGCTACCATGCAGGACGTTGATAGATTTCTCAAGTCCATCTTGGAGAGTACATGTTTCGGGGCTATCGGTGGCCTGTCTGGCAATGTGGAGAGCCTCGTTCATGAGATTTTCGAGATCCTTTATTGTACGCGTGAAGGTTTCTGATATGTCAACTCGTTTGTGAACCTGAACCATGTTTGATTGTGGTTTGGTAGAACCTTTGCCAAGGTTTGCAGCATCCGGAACTCTGCCGACATACAACTCGTCGACAGACTTGACAGGAGCAGTCTGGGATCTGGTAGGCCGAGCACCTCTTGTTCTGGGCGGCAAAGCTGTGAATCGAGTCTCGTATGGCCCATTAGTAGACAGTAGATCCTTAAGCCAATGCACAGTATTCTTACGGCCAAGCCTTTCGCCAGAAATCGAAGCGGAGCTCATGCTCTTGCGACGGTTTGCAACTGGGTGCAAGGGGGCCAGCTCCACGACTTCTATATCTTGATCTGTGGATTCAGCACTTCTCAGTGAGCCAGCTGAAGATACTGAACGCAGTCCTTGGCCACCCCTGGAGGAAGGACGCTCGAATGATCGTTTGCGAGATCGCATAAGGGATCCTTGAGCTGAGACATCCGCAAATGCATTTGTAGTTTTCGTTTTGGGATTGAGCACTCGATTTCTCGAAGAGTGACGAGTCGGAATTTCTGTGTATCCAGCAACCGAGCGCTCCTTGGACGCATACGCTTGAGAAACGTTCCTAGCTTCATTTGCATCGCCGAAAGGTGCTTTGCTGTCAGAATCGAGTGGAATGGTGTCCAAATCTTCGGGTGAGAATGGGCGGCAAGGCCGTACGCGATCCTGATGGGTTACAGACAGACGTCTAGGGGTGTGTACTTGACGCCATGATATAACGTTCGTCTGATCATCGCCCGTTCCACGATCATTCTCCCGAGAAGATACAGATCCAGGAACCGGGCTACGACTTGGCGAAGTACCGAGGACAGACGGTTGGCCATCTGGTGCTTGGTCAGAAGCCCTGCCCGGCATTGTTATCTCACCCGTACATGACTGCTCCTCAGGCACACGCCGACCTGAAAGAATTACGGTAGCCACAGAAGCTATCTCGGATCGTGGCACTGTGTCTTTCGCAGACGCTCTTTGTATACAGTTGTCTGCATTTTTAGATGCTCGTTCGAGAGAAGCCGACACGAGCTGGCGATACTCGTTTGAGGCTTTGTCCATGCCAGGCGGCACAACAATTTCTTGGACGGCATTTCGAACCGCGATTTGGACTGCACTTTGCACTGCCTCCTTGACGGCAGGAACAAATCCCCAATATTCTGCGTTCGAAATCGCTGCAGGTAGCTGATGCGGCTGATTCTGACTGGGCCCTGGACTCTTGGAAAGTTCACCTCCTTGCGAGGGTGAAGCGGTTACACCCTGTTCTGGCACTGGAGCAGAATCCAGTGTCGTTCCCTCTGGATCAACGAGTACATCCTCCGAGATCTCATGACCAGATTTAGATATTGACTCATCTCCTTTCTCAGCTGTCGAAAACGATGTCTTCTCTGCCATGCTTTCTTCCGGAGCATCACAATCGCCAAGAACATGGTATTGAGGGGACATCATGCCGCTTGTGGAGGCCGAAAGAACATTCCTCGCTTTCGAAACTGCACGCAACGCATCCTCGGCTGTAGTTTTGTCGAGGCTGCAAATATCGACAGGCTTACTGGCCTCAGGACCATGGCCATATTGCCTCTCGAATGCCAGGGCTTGAATCATCTGCTCCTCGGCTTGTTGAATTCGACCACGCACGCTATCGACAAGGTCTCTTGCCTTCTGCAGATCTGTGAGATGGCCAGATATTGGAACTTGAGTATTGCCTGTCTCACCCGGCTTGCTCGCTGCGGTATCCTCTACATCAATCGCCGTACCAATGCTGGCCAGTCGCTTTATACCACCCCCCATAGCTTCATTCGTGTCAAAATAATCTGTGTCTCTCTGCAAAGCTTTGCCCTTTGAATCACTTCCAGCTGACTTCAAGACTTCTTTGTATGCTGGTTCGGTAGGCATGATTTGAACGGACAAGCTGGAAACCGTGGACAACAGAGGAGGAACAGGCAAGCCCGTGTCGACTGGGGACATTTCCGCAGGGGGAGACTTCAAAAGAGCATGTCGGATGACCGAAGTTCTCGAAGTCCCCGAAAGAAGGGAAGGACTATAAGTTTTTGGCTTTAATGAGACGGTGGTAGACCTCAGTGAATTATCAGATCTCTTTTCTCGAACGGTATCGCTCTGTTGATCGCCTGAGAGCTCTCGCGATGATGGGCTCAGTATCTTTGCGGTGACAGACAGACTAGGTTCTCTTCGATTTACTTCATGATCCGCACCCTGGATGTCATGAGTTGTGGAACTGAATTTTCGAGGTTGATTCGAAACTAGATCTTCGTCAGATTGTGTCTGCTCGAAGACATGGTTCACTACAGAAATCGAAGCATTCGTCGGCATCCGACTGGCTTTAGACATTGCAGGTGTATTGATTTTGCTAGTGGTATGGTCGAACAGAGCTGGAATTCCGGCAAGCTTATTCCGCAATGATTGCGATGCGCGCTTCTGTTTATGGGCAGGTAAATTGAAGTTCGTTGCAACTATCGTGGAGAATGATGCAGTCGAATCCTCCATTGCTGCAAGTTCCGAAGACTGGACAGCGAGCGGAAACGCGTCCATGGTAGATCCAGAAGTCATACTACTAATGGGTGATAAAGCTCTCTGGGTTGGTGGCCGTACGCTCTTTTGCGCAGATCCTGCGGACTTTCCAGAAGACTTGTGCATCTCACTCAAGGTATCTTCTGATTTGCCATTGTCCAAAGGACTGGGGAGTGTGCCGCCTCGCTGGAAGGACTGGCCACCCTTCGAATTTTGGACGGATATTCCCAATCGTGCGAGACCTTTAGGTATAGATCGGAAGTCCTCTTCAACCTGATGATCGTATGACGCACTTCTCAATGATGTTGATTCGGACCGACGACGATGCTTAGAGCAGTTCTTGAGACCTGGCTCACATCCGCTCATGAAGCATGCCAAATCCGCAGCTTCGACCTCGAGTCCTGTGGCCGGTAGCCTTGGGTGCTTGACGAGGTACTTGGATGGCTGTGGGTCAGCAGGATCACAGGGCGGGCAACATTCCAACTCCGTCTGGTGTAGTTCTGCATCGTTGACAGGCATGAGGGGATTGATTTCGACGCATGAGTTAACTCCTTCCATTTCCGACTTTTTGATGTCCTGCAAAACCAATCTGGGAAATTGAAACTTCTTCGGTTCGGGTGCGAATTCGCCAGGGACTTCCAGATCATTTGTCGCGCTAGAAGTGCGCAGGATTGACTTGAGTTTTGGTTGAATTGGCTTTGAGTCCGCCATTTCGCTTTTAGAATATCCTCTTCTTATTTCGGGGACACTGAGGCGTCCGGTCGTCTGACGAACTAATCTTGCAACACTCTTCGCGGAGCTGAAGTCGAAGCCGGAGACCAGCTGGCAGTCTTCAGGCTGAGCAAAATCTTTGTCGGACGGGGTTGGGGTTCGAGGCGGCCAGTGCTTGTTTCGCGATAGAAGAAATGAGCGAACGCGAGAGACGATATCTTCGTGCACGAGTAAGCAACTGGTGTAATCGAGGCCAGTACTGTACTCTGTTGAGGCTCGTCGACGCAGCGATGGAATCACCTCAACAGTTCCGTACAAATCGCCAGGCATGTAATGGATGGCAGACTTCCAGCGGATCGTATCTATTGCTGAAGTTTATCTGCTGGAGAGCCACGGTAAAGATAGGTAGAAAAGAGTGTGGTGGTAAGGATGTTGAAGATGTTGAGGATTAGAGAATTGAACTAGAAGCTCGAGAAGAAATAATGTAGAAAGGTCTGGTTCCGTTTTGCATGAGGAAGGAGCTGGGTGGTGGGAGGCTGGAATGAAGCAACAATCATGGAAAGTGCGCTCAGGTGTCTTGTTGAACCACAAACCTACGGCCTATCTGAGATGCGCCAACTCAGCTAAAGGTGAGCCGAACTATCTTTCTTGGAAGAAACTGGAATTGAATGTTTCTGTTTGGCATATCATGACCTTTCGCAGAAAAATTCACTCGACAACAGGTAGCTAGGCTGGTATCATCTGAAGATTAGACCGTCGAGAATTGAGGCTCCTATGTTCCGCGTCAGAACGCATAAGCATGTACGTTGCTCCCATAGCCATCGAAATCCTCGCAAGCCTTTGATTATGTTGTGGTCATTCCCATTGATGCCCGTGACACGAGGTTTTGAGTGGCTTTCCAGAGCAGGAGCTTCATTTCTTGAATAGAAAAATTCGGGGCACCCAGGATCTGAGGAGTACTGTTGAGCATCTGTACATCTCTCGCTGGCGCGACTTTCGCATATTGGTAGTTTCACAGTTCGCGTCCGTGGCTGATCGGTCTCAAGGGGGCCACTGTTCTGCAAAACCGTCCTGGTTTGCGAGAATTGTAGATGCGTGCAATGACATACCAAAAGGTCTCTGGAGGCAGTGGGAGGTGTAAAACGACTGAGAAGTCAGGAGCTTTCAACAAGTGAACTCGTTCAGGTGTTGATTCTTTGCTCTTGCTTCTCTCGAGGCTTGTTGAAGATATCCTGTAGCCGACCGTAGCAAAATCTGGTGTCCAAGGTGTTGAAATCGTCGCAAGATTTGCCACGATTGCTTGGTGTTGACCTGCTTCACTCTACCATTAGGTGTAGGTACAAATGTGACACCCTTGGGGATGCGCATTCTCAAGTCCTACAGCAGATTAGCTGGAGTTCAACAAGGTAGATCCTGCTATGAAAATGGTTGTGATGAGGACTTGATTCCCCAGTCCCCGGGCCACGAAACAATTCTTTCCAATTTTCCACTGATCTGCCGTGCCAACATGCCTTCAATGTCAACTCCACAACGTTGCGACGCATATCAATCCCAAAACAGCAATCATCAACTCGATCCAGAAATTGAGATCATCATCGATAACCCAGAACGTGGTCTTCGCCGTCGACGCCTGCAGCATGGCAGCATGCAATCCAGAGAAATCCACCACTCCCTTCACGGCAAAACCACCGGAAGAACAGCCCTAGCGCCCTCGGCTACAATAAATTCGATCTACGGTACCGCAGCTCAGCACTGCAATCTGAAAATAGCAAGGGTATAAAGGGGTGTTGCGATTCAGGCCACGTGTGGAATGTGTAGAAGGCTTGATGGTGCCCGCAGAACGTCTCGAAATGTCTCGGAGGTAGGAGAGAGTGAGGGGCATGACGATGCCGAGGAAGTGGGCGCATGAACATAAATTGCCTGAAAAGCTTCTTGCCGAGACTGGTGTTTTCAGAGAAGTGAAAGGCAGATTTTGAGAAAGACATGAGCTGTAGTAACAACTGATTAAAGCAAAGCAGAAACTGGACGAGAGAAATGGAAGATATTTTCGAATATAATGGAAAGGACTTGATCCGTTGAGGAATAAAAGATTGCAGAATCATAACGCAAGACAGACATGAGCAGAAAGGGATCGGAAGAGGAAGAGCAAGAGAATACGTAGACGCCACGAAGATGAAGAAGTAACAGAGCCTAGGGGAACGCCTCGATAGATATACAAATACTATGTATCAATTGCCATGGCACTCAATCTGTTGCGCGACTTGAGGCAAAAGGCGAGATCAGGTTGTCATGGTAAGCATTTTTGTCGCTCTAGCAGACGTATAGCATGTGAGGACAACCTTGAAGTGTCTAGAACACGCCATCTCGCCGTATTTAGCGAAAGTCCACGCCCGAGATGAAAACGGTAATGCGTGATAAAAAGTAAACAAAGCCATCCCAAAAGCAAGTTCATTTCTGCAAGATACCACAGCAGCTTTCAGGCTTTCTGCCACCACTGCCAATGGAAAGTACAGTGCCTAACCTAGGCCTGTCAGAACTTCAAAAGCCCCTTGGACGCGGAAGCATCCGCCCAACAGCCCTGAACCCAGGAATCTAGCGGCTTTTCTCTCCCGCGTTTAGCGACCAAATCAGATTCTGACAGGCCACAACGCCAACGCCAACGCCAACGCCGACGCAACGCCTATCAGATCGGCCATTTCTTCCCCTCCCCTCCCCTCCCATCCCGCTTCCTCTCGAGTCTCAACGGCCAAACACTGCAGCTCCTCCACCAGTCACAGCGACATCCTCCCCTCCCCACGTCAACTGCATATCTGTAGGTGCCGTACCGTTCCTGTATCTTGTTGGTACAGCATCACATCTCACTGGACTGCCGCTATCCTGTGACATGCCGCGCTGCGCTTGTTGTGCCTGACAGAACCCAATATCTGGTTTGGAGCTCTCCACTTCAAGACGCCGGCGCGACTGTTTGTTCAACGTACCTGACGAACATCTCTTCACCTTTTGAGCAGACATCCCCTCACCTCTCGAGGAAAAAACCTTTCACGTCTCGAGCGAAATTCCTTTCACCTCTCAAAAGAACAATAACACCAACGAGCACAATTACACAATTCTGCAAACCCTTGTCTGAACCTTGCCTACAGCAGTAAGTACAGTAACACCACCTCAGCAGTCAGAACCAGGTTCTTGCGGTGCCAATCACCGACAAGCCTACATTTGTCCGTACAACTGCCGCGTCCTCGAAAGTTTGGCACAAGACCAGCCGCTGCGCAATCCGCCAGTTACCCGCGCGAAACCACACTTTGACAGCTTGCTTCTCGAATTTGGACGTGTTCACGATCCAGAATTCTTCGGGCACGTCAGATCGTTACGCCGGCTCTTCTGGACTGGCGGCGTGCCGTTTACCAGCTCCTAGGGCCCCCCCACTCACAATCCCAGTCTGAGACCTCAACCGCACGTTGAACCCTTGTTGCTACCCAGGCGAACTTTCTTCCCCTGTCGGCCTCACAAACTCGTGCAAGTGCAAGCAAGTCAGTGCCCTCAAATCCTTCCACGCCTTCCCTGATCCTTCTCTTCTCTCCCACTCATCGTTCCATGGGCGCAGATGCTGACAAGACAAGACCAAGCCTAGGACAACTCCCCTTTCTTCGTGCATACATCCCTCCTAGTGTATTCTGATACTTCAACCTTCCGAAGTTCGAAGCACCTGCAAGAAAATTCCCAACCAGAACTCATCACTTGTCGCTGTAGCGGCGCAAATACTTCGAACTTCACACCATTCCTCCGCAACGGCGCAGTTATTCAGTATGTGTTTCGGTGGACGGGAAGATGGAGAGGCGAAGAGAAGTCGGGAGATCGATGCTCTGATCCACCGGGACGAGAAGGTGATGCAGAAGGTTGTGAAACTCTTGCTCTTGGGTATGCCGCTTCCCCCCATTCTCGTTCGAAGACGCACAATTGGACCGATCTCTAATTGTGGTATGTAACAGGTGCCGGAGAGAGTGGAAAGTCGACGATATTGAAGCAGATGCGATTGATATACACAAAGGATGGATTCACCAAGAACGAAAAGGAGGAATGGCGGGTCATCATCTTCAACAACATTCTGGACGGTCTGCGGATGACGATTGACGCTATGGACGAGTTTGGTATCACATTTGAGTTCGACAATACTACTGTAAGCATGCCATCTGCCATGATCCGTCTCCAAGAGGGAGGGATCGACCAAATCACGATCTAATGGTAACACAGGCCCATCTCCCTGTCATCATGCAAGAAAAGGACCTTCGACCATACGAGCCTATACCAGTCGAATATCTGCGGGCATTCAAGGACATGTGGAGGGATCCAGGAATTCAAAAGGCCATCGAGAGAGGCAACGAGTTCGCGCTTCATGATAATCTGGCATAGTAAGTTCCAGCTGCCTGGCAATCGTTACAGGTCGCATGCTGACCGAGACAAAGTTTCTTCCAGGACCTCGACCGATTGTTCAACAAAGAATTCATCCCCACCGATCAAGATGTACTACGCGCAAGACTTCGGACGACTGGAATTACGGAGACGGTCTTCGATCTTGGATCTCTACAATATCGTATGTTTGACGTTGGTGGACAAAGATCAGAACGAAAGAAGTGGATTCACTGCTTCGAGAACGTCAATGCCTTGATGTTCTTGGTCGCAATCAGTGGATATGATCAATGTCTGGCAGAGGACAAGGATGGTGTAAGTATTATATGCTACATGGTGGAAGCAAAGCTAACTTTCAAAGAACCAAATGCAAGAAGCACTCATGCTCTGGGAGTCAATTGCCAATTCTCATTGGTTCAAGAACTCGGCACTTATCCTATTCCTGAACAAGATGGATCTGTTTAAGGTCAAGATCGCCATTAGCCCCATCACCAAGTTCGGCTTTTCCGACTTTCAAGGCGACCCAAGAGATCCCCAACAAACTAGCAAGTACTTCATGGACAAGTTTGTTGCTCTGAACCGAAGTCCTGGCCGCGAAGTCTACTCACATTTCACAAACGCCACCGATACTGATCTTCTCAAAGTCACCATGGCATCTGTTCAGGATATGATCATCCAAAAGAACCTGCAGAAGCTGATTCTTTGAATGAGTGAATTCTGGAAACTGGATTACATACCTCGAGGTTGGATACCAACCATCTACACTTGCTTCCCTTAGGAACAACATAATCAACGTCGTAATGACCCGACATACCACACGCCCGATACCCACTACTACTCACCATCTGTTCAGAGTTCATTGTCTGTCTGTATATGACCGAAGCACATCTTCGTTTCTTGAAGCGTCCTAGCGCATCGGAGGATACCTATTCACCGATGATACCTTCCGCGCCTTTTTTTGCATGTGGCATGGTTTTATTTCCTTGTTTCCGGCGGCGTCTTTGCAATACTCGGCCTGGCGTCCCTAGGTCACCAATCGCCACCCTCTAATCTCGATCATCCAAGGGTTACGCGGACGAGAATGGGATGGGCTCGTTACATTTCTTGACCGAGACTCCCCTTGGAGCTCGACTGTATCCTACTACGGCCTTTTTTTTCGGACTCGAGCGCAACGCGAGAGTTACGTCCACTTCTACTAGAGAAAATGGAATATCAAAAATGGTTTGGGAACAAACAAAGAAATGATGGATTGATGGGGCATGTGTCAATAGAAATGAAAACCTGAGATACCTCAACCTGATTCTCTGCTGCTCGTACTGACACCTAGATCACTGACCTCGAACCAACGATCCTCTCATCCCAGCTTGAACGCACAGGTCCCACCCGTTCGATGCCTCCCCTCCCACGCTCACAGACCCTTTCCCGATCAACCAGGCGCCCTAACCTTTACCAGCAGCAGCCACCCATAAAGCACAACATTTCAAATCCCAAACATCACCCCCAGATCACTGATCGACAGCTCGTCAGCCAAGTCAATCACCAAATACCGAATCTGCCCCATCATCAGCGACTCTTAATCTTAAATCCCTACAATCCAGACTCCAGAGCAGAGCAAAGCACACATGACTCAGGCTCACCACCCACACTCTCATCCAGTCCAGTCAAGTCAGACTCGAGCAAGAGAGTCAAACACATGAGCACACGTGCAAAGCTCGGCTGAAACAATTTAGGGTTCTCGCAAAGCTATTGCTTTGCTTTGTCGTCCTATAAGCTTTTGCCGACCGTCTTGTTGCAAGTCATTTTCTGTATTCATCTACTTCTTCATTGGTTGTATTCTGTCTGTATGTGATAAGCTGTCTATACTGAAGTGCGCTATATCTGTAAATGTGTACTGTGCTATCCTTTTGGGTAAGTCACTTCCCGGGGGTCATCTACACCTTAGTCAGTAGCTTGCAAGTCGCACCCTCAAACAACCATACAGTAGGGTGCAAGAAGTCTGAACACCCCCCCTGTAAGCGGCCGCTAGCGCCTAATTTTCCAGGCTTCCTGAAGTGCGCAGCCCATATCCTGGACCCCCAAGACTACGTATACTTTAGCACGCTA
>JAFJYH010000107.1:0-132716 GCA_017365405.1 Cadophora malorum | reverse complement strand
CCCCCACCACACAAGCCCCTCCCAGGAACACTCTCCTCCTACCCTGGCGGCATTCATCTTATCTACCCGACAGCACCAATCCGCCTACTCCCCGCCGACATCCCCGGCTTCTCCTCTTCCGAGTTACAAAGTGAAGGAGCAGGCGAGGGGAAAGACGAGCCCGACGCATGGGGCTGGTGGAAGAGAGATGACACTGGGAAATATGTAGGGTTGGAGGAAGGATTGGAGACGATAAGGAGGGCGATTGAGGAGGTAGGAGGTGTGGATGGTGTGTTGGGGTTCTCGCAGGGTGGGGCGGCGGCGGCGATGGTTGCTTCGCTTTTGGAGGATGGGAGGGAGGATGCTTTCTCCTCTTCCACATCAACCTCTCCCTCCGAAACAAGCTTCACTTATCCGACCTCATGGTCGAAAATGCAGAAAGACCTCCCGCAACCGCCCCTCAAATTCGCCATCTCCTACTCTGGCTTCTACGCTCCAGACGCAACATACGCACCATTCTACGAGCCGAAGATTAAGACGAGGTTTCTGCATGTGATTGGGAGCTTGGATAGTGTGGTCGAGGAGGAGAGGAGTCAGGGATTGGTGGAGAGGTGTGTGGATAAAGTGAAGGTGGTACATCCTGGGGGCCATTTTGTGCCGGTTGGGAAGGAGTATGCGGGTGTTTTGGTGGGGTTCTTGAGGGATGTGTTGGGAAGGGAGGACAAGGAAGAGGAGGAGGGGGTGGAGGACATGGATGTGCCTTTTTGAGGCATAGGAGACGAGAAGAGACAGGGAGAGGATTGGTACGGCCCTCACAAATTTTGCTTGGGAAGGGGACATGTGGCATACATAGCGCGGCGTTATAGAGAATGGAGGGTAAAGAGCTCATAGAATAGAGCAGGGCTTATAGAATAGAGGAGCTGCCCTCCAAGTGGGTTCAAGTAGAAGTAGACATAGCATTGGATAGATTAGAAAGACATGTCAAGATATGCATTGCATTCGATACCTCGAATCTAGACTAGTATACAGCGGTATCGTTTTCTCCCTCGACCGTCATATCACAGCAACACATTCGCAATCCCAACAGTCGATAGAGCCCACCCTCTAATGCGCCTTGCCAGTCTTTCCAGCCTTGGGAGCCTTTGTAGGTTGGATCCTAGCCATCATCTCCTCCTTGGTGATCAAGTGATCAATCCGCTCCAAATGACCCAACAAGCTCTTCATGTTCGCACTCCACTCATTCAATACATCATCAGCATCTCTTGGCTTCGCAAAGTTGACAATCCGAGCAGGACGATCAATCTTAGCGTACACCGTCTTCGCAGTAACCAGCTCGCTGATGTATTTCTCGGTCTCATCTTCGGTAAGATCGAGCAGTTGGGTCAGGCGAGGCATCTGGATACGGGTATAGTACTTTGCGACGACCCGGACATTGTGCTCGATCACGCGCTTGCGAAGATCCTCCCAGCGCTGGTGAGCCTTCTTGTCGGAGGATTGGTTCGCTGTGGCGTCGAAGACATCGGTGCCGCAGAGGTGAGGGCCGAAAAGCTTGGAGACTTCGGGCCAGCGCATGAGTTCGTGGACGGTGAAGAGCTTGAGAAGTTGAGCTTCGAGAGGGACTTGGCTGTTGCGGGTGTCACGGAAGACGCGGTGGAGGAGGTCAGATTGTTCGTTGTCGTAGGGAGCGAGGATTACGTAGTAGATGATTCGTTGCAGAACCTGGATTGTTAGCAGACGTTATGTAAACAAGGGGAGGTGGCAACATACTGATTGAAGCTTCGCGGGGTCATCCTCAACAGCCTCTGTGTCTAGAACCTGTCTGTAATGCTTGCAAGCATCCAGATACTTATCATCGTGCTTCGCCAGGGTGATCTGCTGCTCATAGTACCGCAACTTCAAATCTGTAACATCATCCTCCACTGGTTCTGGGATATCCTCTCCTTTGTCCCTCTTCTTCTCGCGCTCCTTCTTCTCCTTCGCCAACTGCTCCTCACTCTTCTTGGGCTTTCTCGATAGGTATTTCGTACTGATCTTCCGGCTCAGAATTCCTGCTTGTGTCCAGTCGTCATTCTCTATGCATAGCGCAACTTGTGCCAAGATGAACTCTGTCTTTTCTCTCCGCTCCATAGATCCAAAAGTCTCGACCTGAAGCTCGCACAAGATATCCGCAGCCGCCTTCAAGTCGCCCTGGTCCTTCTTCATATCCGACAGAATCTTGGTGACACGAGCGCGCTCAACCTCGACGAAGATCTTGCCCTCGGTAACAGTCCGCAGGGTCTCGATCACGGAAAGCTTGGTCTCAGTATCTGGTGCTGAATCGATGAATTCCATAACCACCTGCACCATTTTGGTGATGGCTTGCTTGAGCTGGCCATGCTTCTTGGAGAGTAGCAGAACTTGTTCATTCAGTAGACTCCAATCCCCTGACTCCTTACTTAGTGTGACTATTGCGACGAGGATTCGAGATGTGGATGCGAGATCTGATGCCTTTCGGTTGTTAGCAGTGAAGGGCGTATTTGTTTGTTTGGCTAACCTGTCTTGTCTGCTTCTCTAGCGCTGTGAGCTTCTCGATTGCAGCTTGTACATTCGTCTGCAGATGAATGTTAGCTTTTGCCCTCGATCAGAATGATGTGCGCCGTACCTGAGCAAGCTTCTCAGCTTCGGGGAGCTGTTTGTCAACCTCTGACGAGAAGTCCTTGTCGGGCTTTCTGATGATACCGTCCGACATGATTACAATGGTATGTGTGTGTGATGTATGGCTATGTATCGACTGAGTTGAAAGCTTGAATCGACACTTAGACGTTGCGAGGTCGATAGAGGTTTGGTGGTTAGATGAGGCTGGATGTTGAAGTTCACCTGTATTCAGGTTGACAACTTGACGCGGCGACGGAGCTCGCGAGCTGGAATATTGTTGTTCCGCTCCGATTCCTCAGGACCTGGTGGTATTTTCGTAGTGGAATTTCTTAGCGCCGCGCAATTCCTCCCTTGTCCTAATTACCAACGTTGATCTCGAGAGGATTATGACTGCGCGTAGCTTTGAATGTTTACCTGAAATTCATCAAGTCTGCTGCTTACATATAATAGATCATCAGTAAGGTTTGCTGCCGAAGTCTACACAGTAGACAGCTACGTTTTTGCCAGGTTAATTCAGGTTGGAAGGGACTGATTTAGCCTTTTCTATATGAGATTTGAAAGCCTGCAGATGATAATATTTCCAGATATTCAGGGAAACTTATCCGAGTCAGCTGAGTAAGCTCTTCTCGAGAACGGTCACCTGCCCTGGAGAAGTTGAATTACACCGGTTTTGTGTTGAATTACCTGAGAACCCCGGCGGACAAATTCATCCCTTTAACATCTCTTAGCTGGCCATTGTTGTTCCGATTCAAATCTGCAATGCTTCCTCTGGAAAACGACGACATTCGTCTTCTCGTACTGAAAGACAGGAACGCCAAAGATTATTCCCTCATCCATGTTTCTTTGAAGACCCCACCATTATTCTATGCTTTGTCCTACGCCTGGACAGACGAGAGTCTCTATCCAAAGTCTGAGCATGACACACCTCAGCAGATTCAACTTCACGGGCATGATACACCAGTTGGCCCAAACCTAGCAGCTGCACTGGAAGCATGGAGAAGTAACGGCTACAGCAAAGTTCCTCTATGGGTGGACTTCCTGTGTATTGATCAGAAGAATATCTCCGAGCGAAATCATCAAGTGCTCCGAATGTATTCAATTTACCAGAAAGCTGCGCTTGTTACTGTGTGGCTTGGGCCCGATCGTCACGATAGCCATCTGGCCTTCGACTTCATGAGCACTTTTGTCAAACAAGCTCATAATCTAGAGTGGATTCGTCGAAGTATTAGCGAACATACATTTTCACGAGAGTGGTGTGCCATAGATCATCTGCTACGGCGGAACTGGTGGAAACGCGTTTGGATCATCCAAGAGATGGTTGCTGCCAACGATATAGTGTTCGTGTGTGGGGACAAGTCAGTTCAACGCGATGTCATTGTGCATTTCTTCGAGTCTCTCATTTCTACGGACGCAACATATCGAAGACTACTTGCCTCTGAGGAAGGCATCGAACTATCTGGGGACGCGATTACATTGGCAAATACATACTTGCGGCCTCATGCTTGGAAGACACGAAATCTTCTGCAGACTGCTTACGCGACTGGAAAGTCGTCCGCCACGGATGATCGAGACAAGATTTACGGGGTGCTTGGACTTGCTCAAGACGCCACAGCTTTGGTCGGCACGCCCGATTATCTTCTGTCTATCGAGCAGGTGTACAAGAGATTCTGTGCCTCCTTTTTCCAGCAATATCAATCCTTGGAATTCCTCAGCTTAGCAGGTCAACCTGTCTTTGGCCGCACTTCAAGAATTGCCCTTCCAACCTGGGCTCCGGATTGGCATCGGCGCACATTGTCGAGTCTTAATTCCAAGATACGGCCCGCGACTCCAACCACTGCCTCTGGAGATATGAAAGCTCAAGCTATGTTTTCCGAAGATCTGAGAACATTGACTGCTTTGGGTATTTGTGTTGATATCGTTGATGGTCTTAGTTGCCCCGACTGGGTGACGAATGGAGTTTGCAAGCTGCAGCAGGCAAAGTCGCTGAAGTTGGCCTACAACCCAGGACTTGAAACATTGGAAGCTCTCAGTCGAACGCTCATCGGAGATTCCAGGATCATGAGTAAATCTTATACTGGCCGAGACACACTGGAGGTGTTTATGCGATGCTGCCGAGGTGTTGTCAAAGGGGAGCAGGGAAATCACAAGTCGGAAAGGATGAGGTTGATTTTCAACTCGTGGTTCAAACATCACCGAGATTTCGGAATTGGAGGTAAAAGTCTAGACGAATGGCTTACATCAGTGCAATTCGAGTCTCAATTTCCAGATGACATAGAAACGGCAGAGGAGCGATACATCCACAAACTGTCCATCACACATGGCCCTAATAGGCCACTAATGACAACATCTAAGGGATACCTAGGCTTGGCGGTCAATAATTGCAAACCGGGTGATCTCGTCTGTGTCATCTACGGGTGCAGCACTCCTGTACTTTTGAGGAGAATGACAGATCATTGCATATTTATTGGCGAGGCTTACCTCCACGGGATTATGAATGGTGAGGTACTCGACGGCTTGCAAAAAGGAGAGCTGGGTGAGGAGACATTCTCGATACACTAGATGGCATTTCCATAGGAGGCGATTCTTGACCGCTCGATATCATCTGCTGGTCCTCAAGGATCGTTCCTCGAGCAGATAGCTTTGCGTGTCCATTGGAACTGGGTCAAATGAAGCTATTACTTCGCCGTTTCTTGGGACGAAATGATGGATGATCTTCAAAGCTATCCTCAGTAGCCTTTCCTCGTTGCCGGATTCCGAAAGTAATCGGAGGAAACTGCAAGACATCTTGGATAATTTTGAATAGCTGCTGCTTGAGATGCAGAAGCTTTGACTCCTTTCCCAAGATATCAATTACCGGGAGCTGAACAGGCATTCAGTCTTGCGTTCCTTTGAAGCGGCACACTAGTACGACATTGTGAACATGATCCATCGAGGCCCCACCGATGATCTCAACACACGAAGTGCACTTAGCTTCAATTGATGGATACTTCAAAACAAACACCCGGACGTCAAAGACAGAAGAAATATTCTCAAACTGCGACGAGGAATTGGGACCTCGGCTCTTAAACCGTTTACACGTCAACTTCCTATCCAGTCGGCCTGTATTCTGTTGGACGATTGCCACTAGGTACGATTTCGTCTTAGGATGTTTGACCAGCAACGCTGGAGAAGAAGTTCGTGGCGCCCACGTGAGAACACGCCACCCCGGGGTTGCACATGCAGCTAGAGCAGTTGCATTGATTCCAATTCCCCCTTGCAGCTTGCATTATTTGCCTCATGAGACAAAGCAGTGCCGTGGCATCGTGTTGTGAACTTGACGATCTCACGTACGTAGTCAGTCAGCTGCATCTGGCTTATTCGCTTAGCCGCAGCGGGCTAGTCACTCCGAGCGAAAATCCCTCTGAGATTCAAGATACTTTGTTAAAGACAGGATTTGGGGAGAGGCTTAACCAATGGACGTTGGGAACTAAGATAGGGCTTTACCGCTCCGGACTTTGTTCCCGTTACAGATTGGAGTAGTCAATGATCTTGCGACCCCGACTGCCGGATCAGCGGTCTTCAATGGCTGGTGCTAGAGGACACTACCCCGCTGTCAGCAGTTTCCCCGACACTGTTGAAAGCTAACGCACGTCTTGGCATGTTAAGAATAAACGGCGCCGGACAACTTGCTGTCAACAGTTAGCGTGCCACTCCTCTCCCGTCTTATCTCAATCAGCCTACTCACTACTTCAAGACATGCCGATGGTGTGCCCATCTTGTGTTGATCATTCGTTCTTCATTCGTTCTTGAGTCTAGATATCAACCACAAATCTGAGTCAACGCAATCCTATCACATCCTTTCAACGTCAAATCTCCTATGAACATGTGGCCCGTGAGCAAATGGGAGATTGCAAACCAGGCATTCATTCACGATCCGGCCTATGGTGTGGCCCCCTTGATCCTCCGGACCAGCTAGGAAGATATGGAGCTTGGATCTACAAACCCACCTCTTGTGATTTTCTGTAGGGATTTGCTATAAGCTCATGGAAGTCCCACCAAGAAGCACGTACTCCCGATAACCCGGCATTGAAGAAACAGGGGCTCCCACAAGGGACCGAGGCTGAGAACCTTACTATAACATCAACTCTCCCAGGATTTCACTCAAGCATTTGGACTTCTGAGACCATCTTTGCGTCTTGCATTGCTACCCAGGTATTTTTCGCTGCAACCATGCCGGGACCAGAGCGAAGTCTAGGATGTTATCGATGTCGGTCTATGAAACTGAAGGTATCTTCCACAGGATAGCATTCCGAATTTCGGAATGCATGCAACTATTGAGATTCTCAATGCTAACGATTAAAAAGTGCGACCAAGAACACCCAGAATGTAGACGTTGCCAAAGGGTTAAAGTCACATGTCCAGGATATAGACACGAGAATGATCTCATATTTGTTGATGTCAGCAATCAAATACGAGAACGAGGAGCCGCGCAGCGACCACGAAATTCGAGGAAAAACACGACAGAGGGTACCAAAATAATTGCTGATAGCCCAAGGAAACAGCGCGATTCGAGTTCTCCTTCAATTCCACCCCCGACATTCACAATCCTTCCTCGGACGGATTGGAATCAGCACGCGTTATGTCGATTCATGTCAGAATTTACCATGGAAACGCATGATCTGAAAACGAATCCGGGCTTTCTACACAATCTACCACAACTTTATCGGGAAGCTAGTGGTCGAGATCCATTACTGGATCATGCAGTTATGACAGTGTCTTTAGCGCACCACAGCAACCAGTTAGGATCATATGATGTGGCACTTCAGGCGAGGAAACTCTACGGAGTTTCCATATCGCTGTTAAATCATGAGTTATCAGAGGGGAATTTGCAAAGCGAATCGACACTCATTGCTGTTCTGTTCCTCAATTATTACCAGGTAAGTCGGAATGCAGCCTGCCCGATGGTTCATATTGAGAGTTTGCATGAAGGTATTCAGCGATGAGCACCCAACATCGGATGTGGTAAGTAATGATCTGAGTTCCCATGGTTCCATTTCGATTTCCAAGCGAGTGCTGACCATCCTTTTCTAGTGGAGTATGCATTCCGATGCCCTCAGTATGCTGCTGCGGAGCCGCGGGACGGCTTCACAGTTTCTGGACCCCAGAGTGGGCGGCATCACTAGGGCTGCTGTTTATATAGCAGTCAGCCTATCTTTTCTCGATGTTGTTGTTCAACAGGCTGACCTTTGTCCAGGTATACCGCAATCTAACAAGGAGAATTTTACCGGGTCCCGAAGTGGCCCTCTTTGAAGAATCTCTAGACTCATACAAAGAGACCACATGGGGCGAAGCGACCATCGCACTTGCAAATGTGACACGACTACTTTGCAGATGCGATGATTTCCTCGCAAGTAAACCATCGGAAGGTCGCGCGAGTCTAGCTCTTCTCGAGTTGATAAGCCGGTTCAAAGATGAAGACAGTCGGTACCCCAAATGGTACGGCTCTGTCACGCTCGACCCAAAGAGATTGGAAGAAAGCTTCTTCGACGTAATATGGATCAACAGCCGACGCGCAGCACGCATCACTCTTCTGCAAAGTCTCGTCGAACTCACTCTCCGTACACATCTACATTCCGACTTACAGCATCGTCTCAAAGAAATGAGTCGGTTGAGACACGCAGCAGAAGATACGATTCAGGCGATGGCTGATGGGATTTCGATCAGTACGACATCTTTGCTAGCTGAGTTTGAAGGGAGGAGGGCGAAGGCGTGTAGAGATGGAGAACCGATTGGATGTGTAGCGATTGCGTATTTTTTGAGCTTGGCTCCTTTGGGAGTTGCCATCGGGGTGAAGACGCTGAGTGACGAGCAGAGGAGCTATATTGCTGGCCAGCTGGCAGTTGTAAGTAGTAGGATTGGTCTGAGAAGGCCGTTGAGGGAACAATGGCGGAAATGAATACATGGCTTACGAATTGCTTGGACGCCGAAAAATTGTGGACGTGACATGTTTCGCCGACATGAGACTCTTTGAAAGAAGCTTGGCCACGAGCGCCTTCCACTCAATTGGTCTTTGTGTTATCCTGTGGCATTTTCGTTCTCAGGAATACCGATAAAGACTCTCACTCAGCAAGGCTGTTCGTGGGTTTCAACACGAAGAACAATCTCATTGTGCTTGCATCAGCATGTGTAAACTCTGAATAGGAATCCATCTTCTGGTACAGGTAGCTCGAGATCTGGTTAAGCACGGCACTTCTAGGGTTCACCTTTTTCAAGATCTTCCGCAATCTTCAGTTGCAAAAAACCCATTGAAAAGTTTCTATCTTCATGCTCTTCAGACATATGTAGATATGGATGTCTGTTATCATCAAACCCTGTTTTTCCACAAATGTGGTCACACAGAACTCCTTGCCTTGCATGCTTCTCGGTGTGCAGTGATTGGTCCAACAGTAATTTCCCCTGGTCTACCAGATGTGGATCGCC
Source organism: Cadophora malorum (assembly GCA_017365405.1). Lineage (NCBI taxonomy): Eukaryota > Fungi > Ascomycota > Leotiomycetes > Helotiales > Ploettnerulaceae > Cadophora > Cadophora malorum. The sequence goes on along the minus strand of JAFJYH010000107.1, from coordinate 123,644 downwards.
ACATCGTGCTATTGAAGCCAACACATCCATCGAGCGAGCCAGGTGCAGGTCGTCGTACGATCAACGGGAATTGCAATCGCCTTCTGAAATGGATACAGATCAAACCCCAGTGTTGCAGGCTCTGCTCCGCAGATGAAGGCTCGACAAGACACCCAATTGGCTGTCTAATCTTTGAAGGAACTCCAAGAACGCCGCCGCATCTGGCTTGGAGCCTTCAGAGAAACTCATGACAAGATCAGCATGATGGATGAACTCAGAGAGGAAATAAAGTCTTGTAAGTACTCTCTTCCACGAATGCAATGGGAAGCCCGGCTGCAAAAGCTCGAGTTCGACCATGTAAAACGCAAACAACATCGCGAAAGTACGTGGTTTGATGGACTCTCTCGTCGACATCAGTGTCAGATCGAAAAAGGGGTTCCGGTTATGAAGCGGACTTACGTTTGCGCTGGTTTAGAACGCATGACTGGAAGTGGCAATATCTTCGAGGAACTTGATCCAGCATGTTTGGCTGATGAAGGCGACTGTGCAGTCTGTCGTTTACCATTGAATGATGTTAGCTGTCGGGTAGCAAAGATACCTTGCGGTCACATCTATCACATCGAGGATTACTGTATCGTTCCTTGGTCTGTATCGGGGCATGTAGACTGCCCGTACTGTAGAGCGCGCTTCGATCTCCGTCCAATGCCACGAGACTGGCATGATGTTCGGTACTTCTATCCTCCAGATCACGCATTACCTCGGATCATCAGTGGTTATATAAACTCTATAGACGACTGGGATGAAGACGAGATCAATGCCAGTGACACCGATTCCGAACCTGCATCATGGTATACAGGAGATGATCAGAGCAACGATGACGAGAATGTGAACGCGGACGAGGCAACCGATGTGATCGTTTAGTCTGGTATGGGCAATACTCATCTTGCGAAAAGAACTAGTGACAGCTATTCTCGCTCATGATGATTACTTTTCATCTCCTTGCCTCTCCTGGAGCACATCTGAAAACCGTCGTCAAAATCTTATATCCTTACAGCAATATAGTCCTGAATCACGAACAACAAAAATAAACCATATGATACCTTAACTTTAACAGAATTTGATGTCGATTTATTCTTGACTGATGTCTCCCTACTCTCCCTTCGAAAAGCAATCGGCTTTGAACATGTAATCCAAGCTAGTCAGATCTCGGGAAATATCAAAAGCACAGATCGCATTCATACCCAACATCTCAAGAAGATCGCAGGCCATATCCACACCATTTCCATCCACTGCGACTGACGCCCCAGACACTCTTCGCCTTCCCGTCTACATGTCACTAACGATATTAATGGTAACACGTCTCTGTACCCCCGTCAAAACTGGCGAAGGTTCTATTGTGGAAGACAAAGATTTGTGCGTTCTACGTTGGCCACGCTTTCATTGTTCTTTTTGTCAATGGACACATCGAGTTCAATACTCGCTTAGTCCTGTTTTAAGCGAGGAAGTTTGCTTTCTTTGGTGAAGACAAATGTGTACAACGTCTGAACAGCAGCTCAAGGAGGGGAATAGCATCATAGACGTTCCTATAATGAAAACCCCTACAAGTCGCCTTGAATAGAACAAGGACATCCGATCTTCATCGTACTCCAGGCTTTGACGGATCTTTGTCATTGAATTCTAGCATAACGCGCGTCGATAGCACCATGGCTCCTTGCATGCATCTCCTCAGGATTGCCGACAAATGTGGTCACACATGGGACGACGGAACACATGATGATGAATGCATGGTAACATCGGTACCAGAAGGTCCCTATAGAATGCCATCCGTAGATGTCCATATATCCCGACTGTGTTCTCCACCAGCTGAAGGCGATGATCACTGCGAGAATGTTGTCGTTGACAAAGCGATCCTGAAAGGGTGCTGCAAATTCTGCTATTTCAAGAAAGGGGCTCTAGTAAGCAGGCACCCAATAAGTGCTCTCAGTACCGAAGATGTCGAATCATGACGTAAGCTGTGGTACAAATTATGCTATCCATCAGCTCTAGGGGAAACGGAAGCAACCAGAAAGGATATCAAGAAGGCTGAAGAGGTTAGTATACAAATGATCTCAAGGAAAAAAGAATTGCAACAGCTTCTGGAGAAGTTTGAATCAAAGCACCAAGAGCGTAGACAGAAAAGAAAGACAGCGTGGTTCGCTGGACTAGCTGCTCATTACAATCGCCAGATTGAACAGGGTATCCCCGCCTTGAAGCGAACGTACATATTCACTGGAACAAAAGACCTCACTGAGTCCAAGGCCGGCAACATCTTCCAGGAGGTTGAACCATCATCCCTAGTAGACGAAGGCAATTGTGGGACTTGCCGCGGTCCATTGTCCAATAACGAATTACGTACAGCTAAGTTACCTTGCAGGCATACTTACCACCTCGAAGAGTACTGTATTCTTCGATGGTTCAATGATGGTCACAAGTACTGTCCATACTGCCGAGCGTTATTCGAGTTCAAGAGAATGCCAGACTGGAATGATCCTGAATACAGTGAGCCTACCAAGGAACGCCCTGTACGTCATCACCTCATAGGCTACAATCGGCGAGTAGATGACTGGCTTGTCGAAAAGGACAAAAATAAGGATTCAGCAACAATTCCATTGCCGAGCTCACCATCTCTTGAAGCTGACGACAACGATGAAGAACTGCCTATCATGGAGCCATTGCCGGGACCATCATCTAGTGATGATGTCGTCGATACGAACGAGAGAAATTCTACGCCCAGATCTCAAAGACTGGTGTAAAAATGTGATGTATGTCCACCGAAATCCCCAATACAATTCGTCTCTATTGATATGTGATAATGCCAATTATTTGACCCTGCCGTAGACCCTGCAAAATCCTATCAAATTCTGGCACACCAGACATCGATCTCCGGAACTCAAAGTATATATACAGAGTTGTGATGTCCCTTTACTTCTTTCCCCTCGCGCCTTGCATACTACGTTGGACTAACCTTCTTTTTGTCCCGCAACACTCAGGAGCCCTTGCAAGCCTCAACCTCAATCTCAATCGCCATTCCCGGGAACGCCAACTTCTTCACCCCAACACAAGTCCAAATCGGCTTATGATTTGGCATTCTTGCCTTGAAGTTATCCACCGTCATCTGTAGTGTCGCATCCAAATCGGCATGGTACGAGCGAACCGAGTAGACATCCGCCCACCCTTTCAGTCCCGCCGCTTGAAGCACCTTCTCGACATTATCAAATGCTCGATTGACTTGGCCCTTGATGTCTTCGCCGTCCAGGTTGATACTACCATCGAAGGTCCAGCCGCCTTGTCCGGAGATTTTGACGATGTTGCCGATTGTGACGGACTGCGAGTAATGGAAGAGTGGCCCACAGGCCTCACCGTAGCCTTCTTCGTTGTTATATTGGAGGGAGGACATAATTCCTTGGACTGCGCTCGAGTATCCTGATGAAGCGTGAATTTAAAAGCGGTTTGGCAAGTGGTTTGTATACTTGTACGTGCTTACTGTTTGGACCGATAGATATGATGGTTAGAAGTTTCTCTTCTCTTTCAAGAATGAGGATGCCATTGTACTTATATGTGTATCCCACAATCACTGGAGAATGACGTGGCTCAATCTCTTGGGTGTTTGCAAGTGAGACTCGCAATCGACGTTTCTAGTGGGGGCGTCATTTGTTGATGTTTGATTTTCGGTTCAGGACATGTAAGCGAAAGCCTGGGCAGTTACAGACCTTCTGGGCAGCCAGGGTGTAGAAATTTATCGTTTAAGACCGGAGTAGGCACAGGGCAACATTGCAGCTGAGAACGCTTGATTTAAACCATGTTACATTGGTCATTCGCCAAAGGGCTGCTTGGTCGCAGACGCGCAGCTGCCCAGCGATGCGTGTAACAAGGTCACATGTCTGTCAGGACTGGCCTGAGACATCCAGAGACGCGAGCACGCTGTGCTAAATCAAGTGTCCTTATAGGATGAACAGAGCCCCAAATTGAATGACGATACATGCTTGTGAAAGGGGGAAAGGACGTTTTCCTTGGAACGCCGCCAATGGAAAGGTGCAAGGTATTTAATCACGTGCTCTCGATGCCGATGCCTCGGCGCTTCGGATGTTCGAGTCCACCTCCAACAGGACCACAAACTAAATAAGACGGTCAATGGATGTTTGCCCTCAAGTTTGCTAGCCGCTCTGACTTCACCTCGAGCTTCATGTCAATGAGTGGCAACCAAGTAGTCTACTGGTAGCTTTTGGAGTCCGGGGATCATCTTGGGATCTACAGAAATGTCGCCACAACCCCGCAAAGCGTCGAGCTCGAATGAAGGCTTCTTCCAGCCAATTCCAATTATCCGCAACCAGTTCTACGATGATGCAGTATTCCAAAGCGTTCTAGAATGTAGGCTCATCCCGCTCTGAGAATTCTCCTCGAATTATTGGTGACCTCTTACTGACCCCGAATCAAGTCTTTTTGCCAAACGCGATTCTGGATTCCGTCTCATCAGATTTCTCGAAATTCGGCGAAGAAGTTTTATCTAAAACAGTTCTTGACTGGGTTACTGATGCTGAACGAAACATGCCCTATTTGAGAGGAGGTGGTCGGGATGCATTTGGGAAGGGAACTAGTGAGCTTGTTGTGACGGAGGGGTGGAAAAGACTTCAACACTTTGGAATCCAGAATGGGTATGAAAGCTCCTTCAAAAGAAGTACTTCGTATATGCTAAATTTTAGTTCCAGGATTGTTGCGACAGGATACGAAGATCAGTATGGAGAGCACACACGAGTTGTGCAGTTCCTGAAGTAAGTGCCAAGGTCCACTTTTCTGACAACTGGATGTTGATGGTCTCCAGGCTTCATCTTTGGACGGGGTCATGTGCAAATGTGGCATGTCCGAGCGCCATGACAGATGGTGCTGCAAGACTACTGAGTCTTCATCTGGCGTCGAAGGCCCTAGATCCGGCAACCAGAGCCGTTTTCAAGAATGCATATGACCGATTGACGTCAAGGAAATCCCAATATGCTTGGACGAGTGGGCAGTGGATGACCGAAAGGAGCGGTGGCAGTGATGTTTCTGGTACAGAGACTATTGCGACATACTCACCGCAACCATCTTCAGAATTGGGACCATGGAATATCAATGGCTTCAAATGGTTCTCCTCAGCTACCGATTCCTCCATGTCAATACTTCTCGCCTTAACATCAAAGGGCTTGAGCACATTCCTCGCGCCGATGCGAAGACCTCTTCCTGAGGCATCAGGACCAGATATGCAGACAGAGACCGAGCTTAACGGCATAGTCATACAACGCCTGAAGAACAAATTTGGAACGAAGAGTCTGCCGACTGCCGAACTTGAGTTGTCTGGAACACGGGCATATCTCATCGGGGAGGAAGGACGGGGTATCCAGGAAATCAGCACTATTCTCGACATCACTCGACTGTACTCGGCTGTCAGCGCCGTGGGATATCTCGGTCGTGGTCTTGCGATTGCTCGGTCGTTCGCCCAAGTTCGTGAAGTGGGGGCGGGACGAGGCAAGAGAATCATGCTCAAAGACTCGCCTCTACATATGAGTAATCTGGCAAGGATTACTGGAGAGTACAAATCGATGATGCTATTTACGTTCTTCGTGGCGAGTCTCATGGGCGCCAACGAGCACGGAACCAAGTCAGACACAGCTTCCATCCGACTTGCTCCACAAAGTAGTCAAGACATCCCGCTCCTCGTCCGGATTCTGACTCCTGTGCTAAAAGCTTCGGTCTGTAAGCGCTCCGTTCACGCTCTACAAGAGTGTATGGAAGCATTGGGAGGTGTAGGATATCTGGACAATAGCGAGAACGAGCCCATCAATGTTGCAAGATTGTATCGCGACTGCTGCGTGCTGAGTATCTGGGAGGGAACCACTGATGTTCTGGCAAGCGATACATTGAGAGTTCTCAAGGGTAAGAGCGGGGAGGAGGTACTGAATGCTCTCGATCGATGGATCACAACTTCTTCAAGGAATTCAGCTTCCCAATATCCAGGTCATCAAACTGCACTTGCTGCCTTCTGGTCCCAGCTACGACCCTCCATTTCGGGGAGCACCCCAGAGCAGCTACTTCCAAAGGCACGAGACCTTACTTTTGACATCGCCAATGTTATTATGGGAGCGCTACTTCTGGCTGAGGCCAACGCAGGTTCGACTTCTGCTTCGATCGAGGTTTGCACAAGATTCCTACTGGACAAACGAATAATCGCGCAAGGGAATCCCGGCAAGGGAGAAATGCCTGTGTCGGCTGCACTAAGTGTGAACCAGAAGATTGTTTACGGGGACGATGACAAGTCTGAAAGGTCAAAATTGTAAATTAATCAAAAAAAAAACATGGCACTTCTGAACAGCTTTCACCAGTCGTTGCCCTGCCCAAGCCTTCGAGTAAAAATTAGTTGCAGGAGCCGAATGAGAAATCCCACCAAAATATCTCAATAACGCCCACTCCAAGGATTCTGAGTTGCAGGCGCTGCAGCACCGTTGATATCCGCCTTGACAAAAATCGGCAGCAACTCCGAGGCCAGAAGCACGATTGGCGTGTCCAACAACTTCGAAGCATCTTTCCCCAAAGCGGCTTTAATAAATTCTCCCAAAGTTTTCGAGTCCATCTTTACCGCCGTTCCCTCTGGACCCCATCGATATGGATAATTGACCCACGCAGGAACTGCATATGCGTCCGGGGTACCCTCCAGCCACTTCGCCGCCACAACCTGATACTTCTTCGAGCACTCCAGACGCTTTCCCCCATCCGCAGTGGTGTTCAGAAGATTGAACTCCAACCCTGCTGGGATACCAAGAACTTTCCGATTTTCGGTAAAGTTCGGCCCTACACTGGGAAAATTCGCGTGTCCATTCAGCGACGAGTAAACGACTGGATGCGTGCCGTCGAACATTTTGAAGTCTTTTGCCACGGTCGCCTTGTCGTACAAGGTATTCTTGCCGTGAGCTGAGAGGATCACCCCGATCATTTCCTTGGTCGTATTGTCAATCCTCGTTGCAGCATATTCCCAATCTCCGACATGCTCGCCAAGTGGAGCCAATTTGATGTCGCCCTGATTCTTGACTTGGTTGAAGATCAGACTGCTGAATCTCGCTGTCCCGTGGCCGTTGTATGCGTTGAACCACCAGAACTGGATGTCCGTATATGTCATGCCTGGAGTCCAGAAAGCGTTTATATACGATTTCGCTGTGTCGAAGTTGCCGGGCTTCACTGCGTCTTCGATGGTAAAGTAGTATCGCTTGTCTTCTTTCGGCGGACCTGGGAGTTGATTCTCGGTCGGATGAACGATGGTGGCTGTTGGCGGTTTGCTGTCGACGAGAGTACTGTGGGCAAGAAACCATTCGATGGAGCAAAGATCGTATTTCTCATCTGGATGAATCTGAACGACTGGGCCATACTTTGCTATTGCAGCCTCGAGCTCCGATTTGGTCAAAGGTTGAGTGGTCATGGTGGGAGGTGTCGTGCCAGTATTTGGCTTGGCCGGGTCGGGCTTTTTGGATTTTGAGCCTTTTGATAATTTCGACCCCATATCACTTAGATATTGAACATGTTAAAGTGAGAGAAGGATGGATGGCAGCTTTAATATATTACATGCAATCATCACAGCCTTACAGGGCAAGACTGTTACCACAATGTAAGGCAGGCGTGATGTTCAGCTGATCTGCCGATGGCTTGCACGCGTTCCCGGCACGCATCGCCATTCGCGGGCCATTATGCAGGAGTGAGACAGGGACCACCACACCGAAGTCTTTTGCCGGATGGCTGCACGGAGCATACCATTGACAAGACTGCGAAGTTCAGCTTCATCACTTGGCTGCAGCCTTCCGGGACTTGTGACTGAGCTTTCAGCTTGCATCTATGGCACTCATCTCGCCAGAGGTATAGGAGTGTGGCCAGAGCTTTCAGCATGAATGAAGTTGCCCTCAATGAACAATTAATCAAATCCTGCAAACCCGAAGTGAAGCCTTTGAGCCCATTAAATATCGACCATCTTGATCAACTACCCGTTCATTCAATCTCAACTCAACAATCTGACGCCACAGCCTCGATAAATCGAGGCCATCCTTCGCCGAACTTTTCATACCAGCCTCTCTTGCTCTCAGAAACAAAGACATATTTCGCTCTCCTTTTCAGCTCCTTCACAAGTTCTGGGACCTCTTCTTTTGGTACCGACAGGACCATATAACTACATCGATCTCTGTCATATCGAAGCAGGTTCGTCAGGCGCTGCTGTACTTCGCGGTCTTTGAAGTGTTTGTATTCAGTCTCGAAGACTGTTGTGAGATCTGGTCCAGGATTCGCATATTCAGTATCTGGGACTGTGCCCGGATTATGAATAGTCTGAAAAGGATTAATCAAACATGCCCAGAGCACATCAGTCTGCGCGAGGGGAAAATACCAGTCTAAATCCCCCAAGTCCATCTGCATTCTTGACTCTCGCATCGGCAGCATCCATGAAGACCTTTCTCTTCTCCTTGAATTCGTTTGGCGACTCATCGAAAAATATACCACCCATCGTGAATTCCCCATTCCCATGTCTGCCCCAGGCCGCGTACTTATCAACATCATTGCAAACCTTTTCTAGATCCCGTTTGCACCAGTTCACGCGGACATAGCCGACCATGTAAACATTGGGATACTTGCTTAGCCGCGCGATCTCCCGTGAGTAGTCCTCGTCCGGTAGCCCGGTTTTGCCGGGTCCACTGTTGGGGTTGATGATGATTGTGAAGTCAAGAGTGGGGTGTGACTCGATGCTACAGAGACGCTGTCAAGATATGTATCGGAGATCACTTATGTTTAGACTCACGCGGTGTAGAGAGGATCCCACGCCTTTGGGAGAGGATAGATGTACAGCGGGAGGAGCACCGAACTTCTGAGTCCCGACATCATAATGAGATGGTTCACTAATGCAGGGTAGACGGTGCTGGATGGTTACGAACGGAAGGAGATGTATTGTGAATTATCAACTGAGCCTTGCGTACATGTATCGAGAAGACAAAACCTTTGTGAAAAGAGACGAGCTGACCCTCGTCTGAACTCTGTTTAGCGTCACTTGTGCAGATTTTCTGAGATCCCGGCTTGGGCCACCAAGAGTCAAGTTATTACCAGTTCCAAGACCCTGCCATTTTGATAGATAGTAACAGGGAAACATCGAAAGATATTATGGCTAAGGCACTCAAGTTACTCGACTGATCTCAACAATACAATTTCACTCAAGGAGCGTAAAGCACGTGACAAAATACCCCACTACCCCGCCCCCTTTCCTGAACCCCATCTCGGCGAAAGAACGAAGTGGTAGATGAATGGAATCCTTTTGCATCGGGCAAACTTCTTGGATAGATCGGCTGTGTGAGATACTTTCAAAACACTGCAAACATGTCTTGCGAGAAATCCTGCCTTGCAATATAGACACTTGCGAGGTAAAGTCGATATGAAAGCAACGCAGTGAATTAAGTTACAGGTGAAAATAACGCATAATTACCGTTACAAACATGGCTCATGGCCATCTAGCTCCCAATTGCTCGCATAGCATTCAGCTACTTACAAGTGTATAGATGGAGTCCGCGTGCCTAGCCGTATGGAGCATGTCCTCCCGACACCCCTGGTTTTGATGGGTTCGGGAACAGTCGAGTACAGTTGTATTCAGCCTCTAGCATCTGTTCTTGGTCTTTGGATTTCCTTTCTATCATACTATCAGCAAGCCCTTTCCACCGAATGCGGTATGTAGACTGGAGCTGGGAAAGGAGACTTACATGCCCATGCCTGGAACCACGATATCCTCGCCTCCCAAGCCTTTGATCATGAATTTGAAGGGAGGGAATAATTTTGGGTCAAGAACTGTATCTGGGCGACATTTCCTTAATGCAATAATGGCGGCCGGTCTTGTTATCTCAAAGATACGCTGAATAATGGGTGTGCCGGCGTGCAAATCGACCACGAGAGTTCACTCGGAGAGCTTTGTCCAACTTTGCTGGAAGCCAAAGTTGCCGTTGATAACAGTCATCTTCAATCTTTTTCCAGCCTCTGCGTCATCTTCGGAGTAATTTGGGTCAGAAAGGAAAACTGGAATGGTTTTCTTCTGCAGATGTTCCAGTCCGTGCCGAATAAAGAGTACAGCTGCGTGTTGTGTTTGACACATTAGGCCGTAGTCGCCCGGTGTGAAAGTATCGAAAACTGTCTTGTACTTCCCAGCAGTAAAAGTCACGTTTGCAGCATATCCCAGGAAGTCTCCCCCCAATGCGATAATCTCGCTGCACCGGACATTTCTCAGGTGATCGTGAATGAATAGAGACAATGATCGAGCCAGCCTGGTTCTTTCGAACATGGTCTGCGTGTCACAGAAACGTGGTACGATGACACCCGCGCTGAGTCTGTTGTTCAACAAGCTATATGACCATTTCTCATCTCGTGCGTTATTGGAAAGATATTTACGAATCCGGCTGTCTGAATGTCAGCACTGAGGCCTCGATATCTAACAAAAGCATTTACTCGTAAGGCATTCCCAGGGGCTCCTGAGGCATTTGCAGGTTGATCCGACCTATATCCACTGCCTTTGATATTGCAGAGTAGATATCGTAGCCTAGATCCATAGGATTGATACAATTCTGATCGTAGAAATTTGCTTTGGCTATGATTTTAGATTCTCGCTGGGCTTTGTTCATTGTCTTGAGCGATTTCCAGTCTAGAGGGTCTTGCCGAAGTGTCGTGTAAGGATTTTGGTCTCGGTAACCCGCGTGGCGGTATTTGTATGGCGCCGATCCTTGGTGTTCGCCTCCAGGTGGAGTCCTTTTAAGCCAGGTTTTCTGATCAAAGGTCAGTCAGCCATCTCTCATCTATCTCCAGGAGCCATGGCATACTGCAATTTCATAGTACTTTGCTATGTCTATCCGTTGGTCTTCGATGTCTCTTTCTTCATCTGTCATTGCTTCCGGTTGCTTTCCTTCAGAACTGTTGCGCTGAGACTTGCTATTCCCAGGTCTGCTGTCGGGCTTCGTTTTCGCTCTTTCAATGCTGCTGTTGCTTGACTTGATGCTTTCAACTCGTCTTTCCCCCTGCTGCGCTCTAGTGAATCTATCTTCTCCAGAATTACTGCTACCAGGCCGACTACTTATAGACCTCCTCTCCTCGACGTTGTCGGATGTATTTTTCATTTTCTCTGAACCTAGCCGCTCTGAAATGTTACCTTTGGCCTCTTTGTGCTTGGATCTATTTCTACTAGCCACCACTTTCGAGTTTTCCGTGACCACTTTTGTCCTTCGGTGGGCTCTTTTCGCCTTTGTCTCCTGTAGTACCCTTTGACGTAGAAATTGCATTTCTAGCCTTGCTGCTGCCAGCTTGACCATTTCTATCTTCTTTTTGCTTGTCCGAATCTTTTGATGCCATTTTGAGCTGGTGAATCAAAGCCCGCTTGTGGTAAAGTAGCCAAATACAGATTTTCATTGGTATTTCTGTGTTTTTAGTCACTCTGGATGGGTGAATTACCTTTGGAAACGTTCCTTGGGGAGCTGCGGATTTCTTTATGGAGAAGAGAAAGCAGGTATTCTAGGGATAAAACTTCCATTTTATAGCCTGTGAATTACTGTATCGAGTCAAATGGCAATTGTTAGTTTGGAAACAGTCAAAGGTGGTACACAATCCTGGTTTTGACTCGTGTTTGACTATTACTATTCACAACCTTTGACTCCCAATCAGGCGTGTCTCAGAGAAGCAAAATTAAACAACTGTGGTCCTTTTAAGATCATGTAAACATATTTCATGCAGCGAATCGTCTCCGAAAGTCAACGTGTCGGTTGGCCAAATAGATCATCGAAGTCAATCTCTGACTTTCCAAAAGTGCTATCATTGATGATTAAACAACTTCATCGAAAAACCCCAAAATCTTCAAGGACCTGTTGAGTAGATGTTGAAAATATAGCACTCTCTTGTCAAAAAAGCCAAAGCGCAAGACTGTCAATGTTTACGTCGGCAAAGATGGGGTGTCCCGATACCGGAAAAAGCCAAGCTCTCAATACGTGGAGAGCTTTTACCCGTAAGAAGTGGAACTTACATCTCACGGAATCGGGCCCCCGGAGCCGATCCGTATGATACAATAATATCTAAAAGGTTCAACCTTCTTTCAACATCCAAAATTACATCTCATCGTCCCTTCAAAGTCACAATTTCAAAATCTCATATCGCAACCATGTCAGCTCCTCACGTCCCCCCATCCGGTGTCTGGGCACCAGCAATCACATTCTTCAACCACGCCGACGACACACTGGACCTCGCCTCCCAAAAAACCTACGACACCTACCTCAGCAAATCCGGGCTCGCAGGCCTCGTAATCCTCGGCACAAACGCCGAAGCCTTCCTCCTCACCCGCGAAGAGCGCTCCCAACTCATCTCAACCGCCCGCTCAGCAGTCGGCCCCAGCTACCCCATCATGGCTGGCTGCGGCGCGCACTCTACCAAACAAGTGCTCGAACTGATCTCCGACGCTGCCCAAGCCGGTGCGAATTATGTGCTCGTATTACCACCTGCCTATTTCGGAAAAGCGACGACGCCGGCTGTGATCGAGAGGTTCTATGGTGATGTTGCTGAGAAGAGTACTTTGCCGATTGTGATTTATAATTTCCCGGTTGTGTGTAATGGCGTTGATCTCGATTCGGAGTTCATCGCGAAGATGGCGAAGAAGCATCATAATATCGTGGGTGTGAAGTTGACTTGTGCTTCGGTGGGTAAGATCACGAGGTTGTCGGCTGAGCTGCCTGCAAGCGAGTTTGCGACTTTTGGAGGACAGGCGGATTTCTTGATTGGGGGGTTGGCGGTGGGCAGTGCGGGATGTATTGCCGCTTTTGCGAATGTCTTTCCGAAGACGTTGTCGAGGATTTATGATTTGTATAAGGAGGGGAAGGTGGAGGAGGCGTTGAAGTTGCATAGGATTGGGGCGCTGGCGGAGAGCCCTTGCAAGGCTGGGATCGCGAGTACGAAGTATGCGGCTGCAATTAATTCGGCGAAGGCTGCAGGAATAGAGGGAGCGGAAGAGAAGTTGAAGCCGAGGACACCGTATTTGCCGGCTTCGGAGGATGTGAAAGCCCAGATCAGGAAAGTCATGGCTGAGATGCAAGCGATCGAGAGCTCGTTGTAAAGACTTGCCGTCTGATGCTCTCAGATTCTGAAGATAATTAACTCAAACTGATGGACCAAGCTGATAGGCATGGAATAGTTGAGACTTTTTAGATGCAACTGAAGTCGGGGTGGGAAAATATACACAATTCAATATATTGTTTAGAGATTGAAGGGCGTACCCGATGTCTCGATAACTATTCTATGTTGTATACAAGGTGAAAAATCACATCTCCCGTATATCGACGTGCGAACCCATCCAATCTCAGGTCGTCTGAACTTCTCATATCCAAATCCCCTGTAATATATTCCTAGTAGCTGGTGCTTCATACAAAAAGGTATTCGATGCACTTAGAAATGCGTATCTAACGACCAATACCGCCGGCATTCGCGTATAGTATTAGGTATCGCGTTTCTATAAGTCGGCGCGTATCGCGTCCCATTCCTCAAGGCCTTCACCAATTCAAATCGAGGGATGAACCTCATCCTGAGATCTCTACATCGCTTCTGCCTCTCCTTATGCAAACAGACTACCTCTAAGCAGTCCACAAAGACTGGATCCGGTCTCTCGTTCCATATTTGTCCAACACTGCCGGCAGCTGATTCCAGTGCGCTGCTTTGCTAGGCAGAAGCGGCGGGTTGCGAAGCGTATACAACGGATTGGCTCTTCCATGTACCGTAGTTCTCCTAGTTCCCAAGATTCACAGCCAGTCTCTTCAACAGAGAGGACGTTATCGCAGTGTATCGTGTGTCCAATTATGAATATCTTCTCCACGGACTTTAAAAGTGGCTTGACAGACCGGTCGTACTCGAGAAAGGTATTGAAGTCCACACCGGTGAACGTTCCCATAGACAGAAGTGTGCCAAGGAACTCGTTGACTATAGCTAGGTTCTTTATCTGGGCCATTACTTCAGGGTATTGTAGCATGAGGTGTTGAGGAACTGGGCGTGTACAGACGTGTTGTGAGAGCAGGAAGCCAGTCCAGCGGATATCAAAAAAGAAGATATCGGTGTCGAAATTGACAAAAGTATTCCAAGTTGAAGTGAGATCATACTTTTCCATAAGTGCCAATCTAGATTGGCGACATGTGCGAAGAGGACGTGAGTTTGGCGGGCATTGGTGGCAATTATGCCTGTTTCGTTTGCAGTGTGACGTCGCTTGAAATGCTTCATTCGCTTCCTTCCAGGTGGGTAAACTTGCGATCGGACGAAGGACGTGAACATTTTGTCGTTCCTGTGGTACGAGGTCATATCCGAAGGCCTGGAAGCCTTGCCATAATTTACCCTCCTCATCGTCGGGATTGTATGGCGTTTCCAGGCAGGCGAAGTACCATATTTGAAGCTGTAATTCCAACGGGAGCTCGCCAAACTTCGGAAACATCGAGCATTCGACTTTGCGCTTGAAGAGCTTCGGCGACATAATGAAACGGCGGTCACTCTGATGTTCGCTTCGCGTATGAAATATCAACAAACATTCGGCGAAAGGGGAGTGATTCGTTTATCCGTGCAGGGATGTGATGCCAAGGATTTGTTTGTGGGATTTCGCATTTTCCGCGGGGAAAAATCCAGCTCTGGCATTAGTCAGCAGGTGCCAGTAATGCACAGCTGCTGATTGGTGCGATAAGGCGTGAGCGATCCAGCAAAAATTATTTGCTGGACCCGTTATCGGCTTGCATGCATTTGTGGTGCATTTGATTATCAACATTGTTTCTCCGAGTTGACTCCATGGACTTGTGTCGTTGCTCTGCTTGCTGAGGAAGATGTTGTTGTATATGATCGAGATATCTTTTCAGACTTGAATCGTTTCTTTGTTACATTCATTTAAAGAATCTCCAGGTTCTTGTCGATAGCGGGCTTGCACAATTCGATTGCGCGATTGTTCATTCGTTCCGCCACTACGACCCCTCCATAGCTCGATAAGAAAACAAATCCCGAGTGGACAACAAAAGAATTCCTTTTCAGGATATTGGAGAGAAGCAATTCGGCCATGGCACCTATATCACTTCTAACGTCAATTGACGCGACCTCCCATATCCATCTCATCGTCGGCTCGAATCCCCTCGCAGCGGCACGATGCGCCAAATCTCTTGAAGTTGGAGCGAAGCCTCTCCTCGTTGCCCCCGAATCGGCAGAGCTACACTATGCATTGCAGAAGAGGATAGATAACGGAGAGGTACAATGGCTGAAGAAGGCATTCGAGGACGAGGACGTTCTGCGATTGGGGAGGGAGGAGATCAATTCGGTCGTGGACGCTGTTTTCGTCACTCTATCTCCGAGGGACCCATTGAGTAAGTCAATTGCAGGTTTCGCACGAGGATACGACTGACGGGATAGGTTCGCATATATCCAAACTCTGCCAGCGGAACCGCATACCTGTCAATGTAGCAGATTCGCCTTCGCTCTGTACATTCAGCCTTCTCAGCACACATACCGATGGGCCCCTCCAAATAGGCGTAACGACCAACGGCCGTGGCTGCAAACTCTCCTCTCGAATTCGTCGAGAAATCGCGTCCTCCCTGCCTCCAAACCTAGGAGCCGCATGTTCACGACTCGGCACGATTCGTAAACGGATCCAGGAAGAAGACCACCTCTCACACCTCTCCCTAGCCGAAACCCTCGAAGAAGACTCCACGGACCAAACAAGCGCCTTCAACGCCCTCGTCACAGAAGCCGATCTCGACGCTGCAAAAAGCAGACGCATGCGCTGGCTCTCCCAAATCTGCGAGTATTGGCCTCTGCGCCGCCTCGCAAACATCACAGACACAGACGTCGATTCAGTCCTGAAATCATACGCCGCAAATCCAAGTACATCCACGCCCCTCGACACCGCACATCTCGACCACGTCGAGAAAAGAGGTCGCATAATACTAGCCGGTAGCGGCCCCGGCCATCCTGACCTATTGACAAGAGCAACACACAAAGCCATCCTCAGCGCGGATGTAATCCTGGCCGACAAACTCGTCCCCTCCGGCGTCCTCGACCTCATCCCCCGCCGCACACCCGTCCACATCGCGCGCAAATTCCCCGGCAACGCCGAGCTCGCCCAGCAAGAACTCCTCTCCCTCGGTCTCGCCGGTCTCCAAGCCGGCAAAACCGTGCTACGTTTGAAGCAAGGCGATCCCTATATCTACGGCCGTGGCGGCGAGGAGTTTGAGTATTTCCGGAAAGAAGGGTATGGAGATCGGATATCTGTGTTACCGGGGATAACGAGCGCGTTGAGCGCGCCGTTGTTTGCGCAGATTCCGGCTACGCAGAGGGGCGTGAGTGATCAGGTGTTGATCTGTACGGGGACGGGGAGGAAGGGGAAGCCGAGTGTGCCCCCGGAGTATGTGGATACGAGGACGGTGGTGTTCCTTATGGCTTTGCATCGCATTTCTGGCTTGGTGGCGGATTTGACGAGCCATGATAGTGCGGATGCGATGGTTGTTGGGGAGGATGGAGAGGTGGATAGGAGGAGGGTGGTTTGGCCGAAGGAGACGCCGTGTGCGGTTGTCGAGAGGGCGAGTTGTCCCGATCAGAGGGTGGTGAGGACGACGTTGGAGTTTGTGGCGGCGGCGATTGAGGAGGAGGGGTCGAGGCCGCCCGGACTGCTGGTATTGGGGAAGGCGTGTGAGGCGTTGATTAAGGGGGACAAGGGGAGGAAATGGGTTGTTGAGGAAGGATTCAAGGGATTCGATGATTTCGTTGGCATGGCTGGGATTGAAGAATTGGTCGGTGTTAGTGAGAAGACGGAGGGAGTGGGAAGCGTGATGCCGTTAGTGAGAGGGGATAGCTATGGACGGGAGTTGAAGGTCTGAGATGTTGTGTAGAGATAATGGTAGTGGCAGGAAAGAAGTGGTAGCATATCTGGAGTTTTGTTGCATTTTCGGCGGTTCGTTGCATAGTCTAGCATGGTAGAATATAGACCAATACCCCCCGTGGCCGAAGCCCTCTTTGACCCGTCCGCACATCTTCTCTGTTCCGCACCAACCCACTGACAAACCCCTCGGCCCCCATGACCACGATCGATAATCGTGACATCTTGACCATCTGTATGCCCAACTCTGTTCTCCTCCCGGGCTTCTCTCGCAGCTGGGAGACATCCCCGTCTACCATCTGTACCTGTACTCAACAATTGATCTTTTGGCAACTGCGCATCTCCCCTCAAGTAGCAGCAACACTCATCCTCAACTGCCTCTGCCTCTGCTGACTCTGCAACGTCAACCTCTCAACCGCATACCCCAACCGCTCCTTCTTACTCCTTAACGCCTTCAATCTCAATGCTTTCTCCTCGCCTCTACCTCCACCACCACCAATACCCGTTCCCTTTCCCACAATACCCCCGGCAAGACCCCTCCCCTTAACCAATTTATCCAAACTCCTTTGCTTCCTCAATCCTCTCGCACTCTCGCCAGCACCTTCCAATCTGCCTTCAAGCAATTCAGACCGCGCGATAAGATTGTTTTGTTTCCGTTCTAGCTTGGAAATGTAGATTTCAGCGCGGGTGAGGAGTGTGCTGATGGCAGGCGCGAGTTCGGATGCGAGGGAAGATTGGGCGGTTTGGAGAGTATGGTGGGGGGTTAATTCGAAATGCTGGGAGGACAGTATTAGTATGTAATCATGGAGTAGGTGTCTCTGGGGTTGG
Source organism: Cadophora malorum (assembly GCA_017365405.1). Classification (NCBI taxonomy): domain Eukaryota; kingdom Fungi; phylum Ascomycota; class Leotiomycetes; order Helotiales; family Ploettnerulaceae; genus Cadophora; species Cadophora malorum. The sequence continues at coordinate 105,904 of JAFJYH010000107.1, read as the reverse complement.
GTGAGGAGGGTGAGGATGAGGAGGATGGAAAGCAGATACGCACCCGTGTGCTGGATAGGACTTTCTGCAAGCGTGGGAAATCGCTTATGCCTGAGTCGAGAATGGATATTGAGGAGTCGAGGAGTGTGAGGGAGCTTCGTAATGAAGCGACGGAGGCGGAAAGGGAGGTGAGGGATTGGGATTGTGCGGACATCGTTGGTGTTGTCGTTGGGGTTCGCAATTATTGGCGTGGTGTTTGGTAAGGGCACTCTTCGGCGTATAGTGTCAGATGCGCGGATGCGATGCTGAGTCCTGAAATGAAGTGATGTTCTGGCGAAAGGAGGGGTCGCGAATGTCAACAAAACGAAAGACGCGATTTTGAGCTGTCATGTGACTCTTGGCAGGGTTTCCCTTTCCCCCATGTCTTTCCGGATCTCCTTAAACCTTCATTCGACCTTCCAACCCATAGTTCGGAGAGCTCAACGCTAAATGCTCGTCCATTATAGGGAAAGCCTTCCGAACTTCATGTGTAGATAAGAAGCCATTGAAATGGTATCATCTGCACAGATTCAGCTATAACCACGACTCATACATGTTGCAAGGTGTCCTTCATGTCTTCACCCCGCATTCGTCTCCGGCTCCTTTGGCCGGATATTCCCTTCTACCTTCTCGCGATACTTTCTCCCCTGTTCACCTCGCTCGTTTCGCTTTTGCTATCCAATGATACGAGTCTTTAGACTCTCAAGTGAGGAGAGGACCCTGATCGTCTCCACACCCCGGATTACCTCTCCGTTGTTCCTGGCCATCACCCCATCTGGGGCTCACGGTACCTGAATATTCGGCTGGCTTCCCGTGACACTACACCATGTGAATATCATGGGTGTCCCAAGACCGGGAAAAGATATATTAATTGGCTCTCAAGGGTCCACGATTGGAGGATCAAAATGTTCCAGATGCATTCCTACTCAAGCCGAGGGACGGACCCTGAGCTCCCGCATTTCGTGATTTGGATTTTGTTCGTTTGGCCCATGAGGTCTATAAGTGTAGCCTGGGGAGCTTGGTGAATATTGGAGACGTCGCTCATTCCATCATGCGTTTCTTCTCATTCCTTGCTCTGGCCTCTTTGGCTTCAGCAGTTGTCTATGAAGCTGAATTAGCGACTTTCTCAGGCGATGTTTATGCTGCCAGCGATCTTCCCGGCTATACAGGAACTGGGTATGTTGCGGGCTTCGCTGCCGAGGGTGACTCTATCAGTTTTGCTGTCAATGGCCTCACGGCTGGTAGCCATGATATTGCTGTGATCTACAGTGCGCAGTATGGGGACAAGTTTACGACAATGTTGGTCAATGGCGTGTCGTCCGAGGTGGCAATCACAAATGTGACGACAAGCACTTGGGCAACATCGCAGGCTGGGTCGTTCACTTTGGCGGCCTCCAATACCATTACATTCAGCAATGATTGGGGATGGTACTTCATCGACTCGATCACAGTCTCACCTACACCTGCTGCACCTGTCGTTGTGGTGGATGTCACGAATGGAGCTAAAGCCGAAGCTGAGAATGGTATCTTCAACGGCGTCACGGCTGGGACTACGACTGCTGGCTACTCTGGTACCGGGTTTGTCCAAGGTTTTGATGCTGCTACAGACAGCGTCACGATCACAATCTACAGTACTACGCAGGCTCTGTATGATGTCGTTGTTCGCTATGCAGCCATTTACGGCGAGAAGCAGACTTCCATGTCACTCAACGGCGCAGGAGGTGCGAACATTGTGTTTGCGGACACCACCGCAGCTGCCAGTCCATGGGCCAATGCAACCGCTGGTCAGGTATTGCTGAATGCTGGGAACAACACAATTTCGTTCACCACTAACTGGTAGGATCTTCGCGTATCTTGCATTGATGTCGCTAACTGTTCAGGGGTTGGTACTTCATCGATGCCGTCTATGTGACTCCCTCGCCTGCACCCGCACCCCATCAAGTGACCAGCTCGCTTGTTGTTCCGAACGTACTCCCAGTCACTCAAGCTTTATTCAACAAGCTTCTTTCCAAGTATGGCAGTGGACAAATATTCTCCGGTCAAGCAGACCCAAGTGGAGTGGCATGGCTCGAGGCCAATGTTGGCAAGACACCAGCTATCATTGGGCTAGATATGATAGAGTACAGCCCAAGTCGAGTGGTATGTTCCCCGACTCTACCCGATCTCCCTAGCTGATAGTCGTAGCTATATGGATCGACAAGTACCGCTGTCGAAGACGCTGTTGCATTTGACGCTCGCAACGGGATGGTTTCCTTCCAATGGCATTGGAATGCTCCTTCGTAAGTTCAAATATGCTTTACAGGCTTCGACATCATTAACACGCCTAGGCATCTCATCAACAACGACACCGTTCCTTGGTGGAAGGGCTTCTACAGCTACGGCACGACATTCAACCTAACCGCTGTCCTCGCCGCGCCCACCAGCGAGGATTATGCTCTCATGATCTCGGATATGGACGCTATCGCCACTCAACTGCTCCGCCTCCAAACAGCCAACATCGCAGTCTTATGGCGTCCTCTCCACGAAGCCGACGGCACCTGGTTCTGGTGGGGAGCCTATGGTCCCGAAAGCTGCGTAGCTCTATACCGCCTCATGTTCGATCGCTTCACCAACCACCACAAACTTCGCAATCTGATCTGGGTTTGGAACTCCGTCACTCCATCCTGGTACCCCGGCGACGACGTCGTCGACATCCTCGGCTACGACTCATACCCTCCTCTCGGCGACCACGGCCCAGTCAGCGCACAGTACCAACAACTCATCGCGCTCGGCAAAGACAAGAAATTAGTCACGCTACCGGAAGTCGGTAATATCCCGGACCCGGATATCCTGAAGCTTTATCATGCCGATTGGAGCTACTTTGTCACGTGGAACGGGGAGTTCATCGAGACGGAGACGTATAATCCGTTGGTGTTCAAGCAGAAAGTCTATAATGACCCCACGGTCTTGAAGCTCACTGATCTGGGTGATTGGAAAGGTTCTGCGACTTCCACTTCTTCCGCAAAACCTTCCTCGACATCGAGTGTCAAGCCGACTTCTTCATCGACGTTCGTAACTTCTACGAGCAAGAGCTCTTCGACTTCGAAAGCTAGCTCTTCAACCACGAAGGCTTCGTCGACGAGCAAGACTAGTTCTGCGACGTCGAGTAGTGCGAGTGCGGCTGCTACGCAGGTTCATTGGGGACAGTGTGGTGGGTCGAATTGGGCGGGACCGACAGTCTGTGCTGCTGGGACGACATGTGTGGCTGTTAGTCCGCCGTGGTATTCGCAGTGTCTGTGAATGTCAAGTGACGTACGTCTGTTACTCTGCGTCTCGCAGTAGGTGAAGATAGTGGAGGGATGTGGATTGGAGGAAAGAGCAGGCTGAGGAGGGGTAGGGTGGGGAAAGGAATTGTATATATGCCAGTGGAGCTTGAGAGTAGATGTACATAGCTACGACAAATTGGAGATGTATAGGCCGCATGGCGGGTGCCAGTTTCAGTTCGCTCCGAGAGTCTTCGATTTTGGTTCCGCCTGCCGCATATCTATTTACTCTCGTTCTCCGTCCATGCAGTCAACATGACGCACTAATCACGACGCGGACAGTAATCGCGACTCTTCGTGGTTTTTCTTGTCACGATGTCCCAAATTATCAGAGTACTTTTCGCAGGGATATTTCCAGCGAAAGATTCTTCGTCTGCTCAGGCTTGATAAGGCTGCAATTCGGGAAGGCTGAGGAACGCATGTGACTTGGTACACAGAGATAGGTTACCTTGTTTACCAGCATTGGCCGGTAATTGGGTGATTTGCTGGTGGGTTTCTTCTCCATTGACACTAAAATTGCAGTGCAGCCCAGCCTCATGGCGCATGGGGGCGCTTTTCCCCAATGCACACTTGTTCGCTCATGTGTTGTCCCTCTCGCTGGGACTAAAATTGCAGTGCAGAGATGCAGTGGCGTAGTAACAGTTCGACAGGGGGGTTCTGCCAGAGCCCACGCGTGTTCCAGGTAGATGCATTGGCTGTATCGCACATTACAGCTCTTCTGTTGAGACCAAGATTGCAGTGCCTCGCCACACCGAGTAGCAAGTACTCAAAGCTCAAGGGAAATGTTCAATCCCCTCCCCACAGGGTATATTATTGGCTTGGCTGCACTTTACGTTGCTCCCGCGGAGGCTAAAATTGCAATACGGTCCCCAAAGTCCCCCGATTTCGTTGACTAACGACCTCCCGCAACACAAGACATGCCTCGTTCATAGCTACTAAAATTGCAGTGCTGTGCGGGAGGTAAGAGAGTCGAGACAGCACTGTCAAGTCGCCCGGCACGTCTATTCTGCTGAGACTAAAATTGCGGTGCTCACGATTGGGGTCTGAGGGGAAGCACCGTAGCCTTCTCAAGAAAGATGCCTCCTCGTTGAGACTAAAATTGCAGTGCTTTGGAGCAGGCTGAGCGAGCGGAGAAAGTAACCATTTAATGCTGGCATTCATCACTCTCTCGATGAAAATGTCTCCTCTGGTGGCACTAAAATTGCAGTGCTTCCAAACAATCCTTGCTTACGTTTCGACAGAGGCGCCTTCTTCGTTGACACTAAGAATGCAGTGCTGAACTATTACTGACGCTAATTTTGACCGTAGCCAACCACTCTTAAGCAGTGGTCACCGCCTCAATGAAGATGTCTCATTTGCTGGGACAGAAATTGTAGTGCTTGAGATCCTGTGACGTAGGACTGCTTGCATCTATACACACAGCCTCTTGGAAAGCCTTGCTGAAGTGCCTTGAAATTCTCACTATACTGGCACTTAAAATGTAATGCTGTGTTCGACATTTACAAGAGGTTGCCAGTTACTCAGACATACTCAAAGGAGACAGGATCCCTTGTCTAGAGATAATGCCCTCTCACCGGCATTAGATCTGTATTCCAAAATTAGAAGGATTGGCAGGGTCCTTCGAATATGTCAGTCTCATCCCAAAAGCTACTGGTCGCGTACGCTTTATGTTACGTCTCATGATCGAGATTGAAATTGCAGCACTAAACGATGTTGTGATACAATATTTTTTCGCTATCATACGCAGCTTCTTAGCTGTAGTGCCTTAACACCTTCCTCTACGCTGCTACTAAAATTGCAGTGCTATGGTCTCATTGCCAGCATGAGAGTTGCCGAATCACTGAGACTTAAATTGCAGTGCTTGAGATACGTACCTCCCTCCTTATTTCTCACTTAGTATAAGCGTAGTTCTCTGCAGTGAGAAGTGGCTTGGTACCGCAGAGCTGGACATGGAGAAGGGGGTATATGATGGAAGCTGTATATGATTCGATGGCTTAGTGGCTTCTGATACGTTCTGTCTATGGTTAAGACAATGAGATGGCTATATATACCGCAAGGCTATTGCCAACTCTGCAGTTTCTTTTCTGCGCGCTATTTAAATGTCTTGCAATTCGTCGTTGGAATCGCTCTAAACTTGTCTTCTGAGTCTTCCCTTTTCCCTCTTTTCCCAGTCGATTGCGACTCGATCTGCCCTCTTCATTTGATCTCACCTGTTGTCAACAGCGAGACTTACAGATCTCTAGCCACCTGCACTCCATTAGCTAGTCTTGTTCAAGTTATTACACTTCGCTGGGACTAATAGTGCAGTGCTTCACAGAGGAGCGTGCAGCTTGACGCGGAAGTTTAACTGCGATTTGGTTTATCAAGCGAGGCCTTCTGCTTACGGAAGACGTCCCCTACGTGTAAACTAAAATTGCCGTGCAGGGTCCATAAATATTCTAGCTCGCTTGAAAATTGTGATTTCTCTCTTCTGTTGTCACCAAATTTGCAGTGCTAAAGCCTCATAGTTGCACGTTCACCGATGCAGCCTGGGAAATCCATACTGCGGTCTCGTTGAGACTAAAACTGCAGTGATTGCTCGGCTTGTTAGCCCCCAGAGACTACCGAATTACTGGGGTGCTCAATAGGTCTCTTCTGCTGAGAGTAAAATGGCAGTGCAAAAGAGCATGCGCTGGCAGCAATCCATTGTCCATATCGCTCAGAGTTTCTCGTCTGTCGACACTAAATTGCAGTGTTCTTCTCCGCCCGAAACAGGCTGGCTTGCTATGTATTGCTTTCTTATCGAGACTAAAAGTGCAGTGCAAATGCAGGCTATGTCTCAACTACAGATCTCTTCGTCAAGACCCTTCTTCAGAGACTAGATTGTAGTGCTAGGGTCGGGCGAGAGAAAGAACAATAACATGCTTAAGAAAGATGCCTCCATCGTCGTAGCTACCTCCTTAGACTTGCAGTGCTAAGGCCCTCGCATACCTGCGGGTCGGGCTAAGTTGTAGATGGCCCCGCGCTGATGTGATTCGTCAGGTCCCTCATTACGTTTATTCCGCTGAGACTAAAATTGCAGTGCCACCAGTTCGCCCGAGGAATACAAACAGTTCGCATTTCCACTGCAAAGAGTATCCACATCTAGGCACACCAGAAGTCACAAAGCGAGGGAAACACTGCATTTCCAGTCAAGTAAGACCAGCCTCATCCAGCTTCAGCCAGCTTGGAGACTTTGACTTTCCCGCCTTACCACAGGTTACTCCTCCATTCAAAGTAAAAGTGCAGTGCCGACATCAAGGGTGAGAACAAAGACAGCCTAATTGTTTAGCAGTGGCTACCGCCTCGTTAAATGCGTCCCCTTCAGTGTGACTAAAATTGAAGTGCTCGGCGGGTTTTGAATACTCCCGTGGACAAAAAAGTGGAGTTAATTGACTGAGCCTCAGTACAAAGGCCCCGTTATCACACAGTACTTTAATAGCTTTCCTGCGGTCACAAACAAATCAGAATATAACTAGAAAATATGCGTGGGAGGCTATTATATACCACTTCAATTCTTCTTACGCTTCTTGTAATCTTGTGTTTTAGAAGTCACGATGTGGTGAATTCGGAGAGTTCCTGTTGTTCTGTTACCTTCGGCCCAGCTAGCTAGTTCTTTGGACGGTGGTCACCGCCTTGATCATGATGTTTCCGTTGCTAGGACTAATATCGCAGTGCGTCCAAAGTCGCCTTCTGTTCTCCAAGAAGTCTCTATTGCTTCATATAGCTGTAAAGGAGAGTGATTTTGCTTGCAGATATTTCCATGGCTGATAGTATACAATTGCAGTGCAGTGGCCCCTGCGATGTACACCCATCGCAACTTATTTGGTGACACTACTAGAAGTTCTCGATGTTTGCTTCACTTACTCCAGATTGCGGTGCCAGAAAGCCACGACTCACCGCTTTACGCGCTTCTTTGTAAAGATCTTCAACTTGCTTTAGGAATCGGGTGGCAGGCTATCCTTCGCCGATACTAAACCCGCAGTGCACAATAATTAACGACAGACGGCGTTGGCGGGTTGCTGAGCACATTTCTTCTATTGAGACTAAATTGCAGTGCAACGCAGTTCGGCTTCTAGCCGTGGCCAATCGCTTGCGCGCCCAAAGGTTGCTTCCTGGATGGAAGCTAAAATTGCAGTGCGTAGAGCGCACTCTGTATCACGGCCATCGTCCCTTATTGGCAGTAGTCTCCGTGGCTTCAGAAAGGCATCCACTTCGGCGAGATCAAAATTGCAGTGCTCGCTCTTGTTGATGCATCCGGGCCGTTCCGAGCTGCTGGTTCGCTACCTAGATGAGGCTCTCTCTCATTTCGATTGATCCTTCGCTGGCACTAAGATTGCAGTGCTCGGAAAATGCCGCATCGCATGATGCACTGCCGCACGCAGCCCATTGAGAAGTCTGCCTTGTTGGCAAGTTTCATACCGTGCCCCGCTGGTACCAAAAATGCAGTGATTCACTTGGTCAGTAATTCAAGTCTGCAGCTGTTCGCGGACTATCTGGACTGTGGCCCTGTGTACAATAAAACCCTTCCCGTCTAAATATTCCACCTGCCAGACTCTTTTCGGTCTATTGGGCCCGTTTGATAAGATCAAACTCTAGTGCTAGCCACATACTTGGCATTGTAAAGTGTTGTTGATACATTTCACCACTTCCAAGAAGATAATGCGATTTGAAGTGCTTTCAAGATCGTCAATTCTTGTCGAAGATCTTGCATAACGTATGCAGCCTAATTGACAAACTTATTGGTAGTCCTCGGGGATCTCCTTCATCAGCACTAAGAGTGCAGTGTTGATGGAGGCATCATGTAACTCATGCCAGTTTGAACGCCTCTGAATAACAGCTGGCAGCAGCCGATTCGATGGTGAGGCTTCTTTCTTCTGTAAGATGCCTCGTTTGCTGGGACTCAAAGTTGCACTGCTTGACGTATAGCCTCCACAATTTTTTCACAACCCTTTTTCAGAGGCACCGTAAATCACTCACGAGGTCAAGTCAGCACTAGCACTAAGCCACTATCGTTGAGCAAGGCTCGCTTCTTGAAAGATACGTCCTTCGCTGGGACCATTGCAGTGATGTGATCTAGAAGGATGCAGTACCTTGTCAGTGTACGCAAGCTACCAGGTAATGTTGCGGCAAAATCTCAATCATACCGGTGTCTCGCTTCCTGTCTTAATGGAGATTACTTATTCGCTCAGACTAAAGTCGCAGTGCTGGATTGCATGATGGCTGGCTCCACGACAAAGTACACAACCCACTACAAAGCATACCGAACAGTTTTGTTTCCACTCTCTCCTGAAACTAATATTGCAGTGCTCTTCCATTGCCTAAAAGCTATTAGGGATCCTTTCCGCGCTCGCTCTCTATTGTAGTGCCACCACTAATCTTTATCCCTCCCTAGCTCTTCCCAATGTAGGCATGTCTCGCCCGAGAGACCATCATCGATGGCCCGTCAATGCGTCAGTATAAATAAGCTTGGGTTAACAGTATCTGTAGAAGACTGAGCGTGTCGACATTTTGCGTCCATGGACCGGCTGACCCTCGCCTCAAGACATAGCGAACGTTTCTCCCACGAAGATTTAAATTCCATGCTAGTTCGGACTGATGCAGGGTGGGGAGAAAAAATTAAGTTATTTAAGTAAAAACTAAGTTACTTAAATTAAATTAAACTAAAATTTGAGTAAGTAAGTAACTTAATTAAATTAAACTAACTCAAATCTTATTTAATTTTTTATTTAAGTAACTTTAATTAACTTAGCTAAATTATAACTTCTGATATATAGCTCCTAATTAAAGATTTTAGTATATAAACTCTGCTTCTTCTACATTGATATTAGGCTCTTTATTAGAATTAATTAGAACAAACGATTTATAATTTAATTATTAAGTGGCGATTTTTGAAGGTTCTTAATGATTCTAGAAGCTAAGTATTGGTCCACAAGACCCATACCGAGTGTTTGATGTATCCACGCCAAGAGCCGGCTGATAGCCGAAGGGATTTCAAGGGGGTTATAACTACGGGTATAAATCCTCTTCCTTCTTACACTTTTTTAGCTAAATAACCTAAATATATTAAACTACTATTGCACTTGCTTTTGCTACTTTTATTGTCTTTATGATATTACATATCAGTGCAAACCCACATTAATCAGTAGTTAATTTATACTACAGATAGCTAAGTAATCTATTGAAAAAGTTAACTCGAAAGTTTAACGTTAAGACTCTTACACCTACGTGAGATATTCAACGTGACCCCTCCTTAATACTGATTCTTCGCTAAACTTAGTTAAAAGAATCTAGCACCTTAATAAGAATTATAATTCCGTACTAAGGGATACATGTAAACAACAAATAACAACGCAGCAACTACCATTTGATAGCTATTATACAAAAATCAATGTAACAATTACTTTACAATCACTATTAAGATAACATTCTTGCAAGTCCTTTATAAACTGTTAAAATCACTATCGGCATAATAGCAAGACTTATAACGAAATTTATAAAACCGCTTTTAAAAAGTATACCAACATCACCCAATATTAAAGAGAATCAATAAAAAACAATTCCTTTAAAGAAGACATCCAAAGCAAAAGCTACCCGCTATTCAAGAAAGTTTTAGAAATATGCTTGTAACAAGCATTTTGATTTTAAATACATATTTCAAGATTTTAAGAAATTCTTTAAAAATTAAATAGCTACGGATTTCAATTGCATTAAATGATGAAAGAGAGTAAAGTTGCGAAATAATCTTAAATAATATAGCATTTATATTAAACGTGAGGAAAGGAATGCAATAGTTTTGTTAATAATGACAACTAAAGCTAAACACAACAATTGGCCTAATAAGGATGAAAAGGAGTAGGCTAGCAAACTTGATTTACTACTAGAGCCAAGGCAAACAAGTCGCGACTTATCTTTTACATAAGCACCTCAAAGTCCCACACCTCGAACAATTCAAATCACTCGAGACAACACCATAACCCTTTCAATTGAGGAAATTAACGCAAAGATCAAAGACGCATGGCCTTAGCCACCTCCAATGATAAAGAATAGAAGAAGGGACGACATGCTTAGACGCTTAAACTCGCTTAAGTCTCATCATAACAAGAACGGAAATCTTACCGGAAACTTATATAATACGACTTCACCTATTAAGATAAAGAAGGAATTCTTATTTACTCTTAGCAAAAAACCCTTAAATCATCTTTCCCAATGAAAACCAAATGAGAAACAATTACTAGAATCAATGCTAACATGGAATGCTTACCCACTTAATAATGGTATCTATTTATTATTGTATTAAAGAAAAGCTAAGGCATATGCAAAGCCAAATCGATTGGCATAAAACATAATAAACCAGCTCTCGTTAGAACAAGCAAAAATTCTAAAAATGCTATTGAAAATATATTCAAAGAAGCTTCAATATAATGGTAACAAAAATCACTTAAACGCAAAGTTGCGTATTTTTATAGATTTATATTAGAAATTAGCTATCAATATAACAATTTAGCATAAAGCTTTTTCTTTCATGTTATAAAGCGATGCGTAGGAGTATTATTATAACTACTTGCAAAATAAGACTTTTACGTTTACTCAACTTGTCGATATTACTTGGGCTAATTTCGAAACAAAAAAACGTGCAAGGCGATACTTAAGCCAATAGTTCAAGATCACGCTTAAACAATTTCAAAACAAGCTGGCACAAAAAAGAAAAACGCTCATCCAACAATTAAACAATTTTGAAAAAGAATTGCAAAGCCTTCAATTAGGCCTAGCGGACAAGAGTATAAACAATAACAAAACTCTCTATAACAAGCTTATATAGGGAATGTCAAGTAACGAGCTGTTCGCTTAGGCTTTGTTTAAACCACCTCCTACTTTTGCTGTACTAATAAATAACCTCCAAGCTGCAGTGAAAATAAAGACATCATTCAAAACAAGATCTCAATAAGACAACTATACCAAATCCCATTAAAAACGCCCCCAGGCCTATATCGCGGAAAGCGAAGCAATATATTCGGATTATAAGATGAAGTTCTCCCAAAGTAATAAATGTAAGAATAAATTTAAGCTAAAGTCAAGTTACATAAAGTATATCATTTGCTTAATGCCAAATTATCACAATTCTTATCATATTAAAAAAGAAAAGGTAAAGTTTAAGGCATGATACTTTGCTACATGCAAAGCCAAAGATATTAAACTAACAAATAAAACGTTTAAAGCATATTTGGCATATGCAAACTAAGTTAAGTAGGATTCAAAAGGTATTTAAGATAAAATTAAAAATCGGAATAACGCGAATTCTTCTAACTCAAGCGCACCATTAAAATATAACGATGCTAATTCAAACTCGAGCAACAAATATAATAATGCCACATCTCACTTCACAGCTGTATTTATAGCAAATGCAATAAAATATAACGCATGAGATGTTAAAAATCAATTAGAAATACGGAAGGCGGTACATATTTTAAAAAGCATAATAAAGAAACCTCAACAAAATAACGCTTATATAATCCAATAAATAAATCGCTTCTTTCAAGGTTTCTTAATTGATACCGGCGCATCAAACAAAAATACGGGAAATATCAATCAATTGCGGGCATTACAGCATCTTTAGCATATAGAATTCGATGAGAGTCAAGCGAGCCAAAGCCGAATAATATTTGGGGCCGGTATAAGGAAATCTTTAAGAGTTGCCACTATCGATACTCCTACCGGAAAAATGAAATTCCAAATTGTTAATGTAGATATATCATTTTTGATGTGCTTATAACAACTTGATAAGATAGATGCATATTATAATAACTTACGGAATATTTTGATTCAAAAGAAAAAAAGGTATTTGATTATTCGAAAGAAAAGTTATTTATAGTTATTATTAAATTAGCATAATCAATTATTAAACACTTCTACGGGAACGGTCAATATATGCTACCTTATGGAAACGGAAATTCGAAGGCTTTATCATAAGTTCGATCACCCATCGATGTAACAGCTTTATTATTTACTTAAACAAGCAAGCTATAAACTTAATTCTGATATCATGCTAAAAATCAGAGAGATATGTGAGCATTGTTAAAAGTATGCAAATGCTTTACACAAGTTTCGCTTCAAACTTTAAAACAATATCGATTTTAATCATACGTTATTAATTAATATTGTTCAACTTGGGGAATGTGAGGTACTTCATATGGTAAATAAGATAACAAGATTTAAAGTAGCGCGATTTATTTAAAAAAGCGCTAGCTTGACCACGGCAAAAGCGATGTTTAACGCGTTTAAGTTAGCTTAAATTAACACATATCTTAGCTCACTAGATTTTGTTATTTATAACTACGGGACTAACTTTAACTTTAAGAAGTTTCATACATCATTAAGATCTATTAGCAGCACTCTCAAACTTGTCCCGATTGAGGCATACCACTTCATTAATAAGGTAAAAAGATATCATCGTCCTCTACACTGTACCTACAAGATTATTACAACAAAGCAATCGGAATTATCTAACGCAAACCGGCTGCAAATAACTATAAAAGCTATCAACAATACAATTGGATCAAATAAATTAATTCCAACATTGCTTATATTTAAAGCATACCTTAAGATAACAAAACTAAACCCTCCTAATCCCACAATTGAACAAAGGGCTACCACAATTAAAAAAGCGATAAAGGAGATACACAAAATCCAAACAACTAAAAAGGTTAATAAGGCGCTACGCACCCGAAACGACCCCGGCACTACACATGTTCACGATCTTTCCTTAAACAATCCAATACTTATATATAAAAAAAAAAAAAAGATAGAAAAGACCTTATAAATTCCTTAACATTAAAGGTAAGACAATTAAGGCCTTGATAAATAACAACTTAATATACATGTTTAAATCTATATTTATGCGTTTGTTTAAAACAAACAATTTTAGCGTTAAACAAGAAAAAAGAAAGTTGCCAAAGGATTTCCCATCAACACCAATAATTGTCTCAAATAAGGAGCCTCAAAGGAATAATAAACCCGACTTGACCCCAAAACCCCGCCGGCTCGTAGTAGAAATCCCAAAAACTAAACAAATCGCGGACTTACCAACAATTAATAATAACTATAATGCCAAAGCATTCTTAACAAAAAAAGAAACAAGGGATTAAAACTTATCGATTAAGCTTCGCGCTAAAAGCAAAATTATAATGCAAGGTAAGCTATTTCAAATGTCTCGGAAAACAAAGTACGAAACTTTAATAGCAAAAGGCATCTTTATCCCAATTCATCAAAGCGATCCTAAGCTTAAAGGACAACGCATTTTCAAATCTCGCATAATAAATAAGGTTAAGGAAAAGGAGATAACAAAGCTATATAAGAAATCTAAATTTGTTATTTAAGCTTTTAACGATAAAGATAAAAAGAAAATATTAACTTAATTACTAACAATTTAGCAAATCAATCAAAGGCTTATCATTTGCATAGCCGCAATAGTAAGATACCTATAACGCTTCTAGCACTTACCCGAGCCAGATATAGTAATCAAAGATATCACGCAAGCTTACATTTAAGCGTACACAAAACTAATTCAACAAGTCTTTATATAATTATTAAAAGAGATTATAAAGAAATTCCTTAAAGGAATAATGTTTATAGTAATGCTCCCACTATATAGCATACCAAAATCGGGAAATCATTAGTTTAACATGTATCACAAGCATCACATGAAAAACTTATAAATAAAGACTTCCACATATAATCCATGCTTATTTGTTATGACAAAAGATAATCATACGCTTGGAATCATTGGAATGCAAATAAACGATATTCTGATCCTTAGAAATGCTGAATTCTTAACAAGAAAACAAACAGAAATCGATAAAGCCGGGTTTTTGACAAAACTAGCACAAATCCTAAACCTCACTAGCTTGCTCACATTTAACGGTTGCATAATAATTATAAATAATAAAAGCTTATACATGTCGCAAAAAAGTCAAAAGGCAAGAATTAAATTAATAAATATTATAAGTAAAAATTACAAGTAAGCTTACATAAAGCAATGCGCTTGCGAAGCATACTTGATTATAATTTGCTAACTAGAAGTTGCCTTTAATCTGTTAATGGCAACACAACATCAAGATCTAACGATAAGGGAAATTAAAGCTTTAAATACACATCTGCAATAGCAAATAAACAACTTAAAGAAAAATCTCCAATACGTCCTTGTAAACTTGCAATTAGCTAAGGTTTATATCTTCATTAACGGATCCTTCGCCAACAACAAAGACTTAAGCTTTCAAATCAGGTTCATATTAGTTATTAGCACCGAATTGAAGGGGGTTGCGAAATTTACCCTAACCGGGAACATCATATATACGAATTCAACGAAATGCAAAAAAGTAACTCGTGCTATACTTACTTCGGAGCTATATGTTATAATAATAAAAATTGATATGTTAATTGCGCTATCAAGCATTATTAACATAATAATTAACAAACTTAAAATCAAGCAATTACCAATAATCATTTATACCAACTCTCTTTCGCTTTATAAGTGTATCGTTAAGCTTAGTATAACAAAAGAAAAACGTTTAATAATTAACATTATATTAATTTATTAGTCATATAAATATCGAAAACTTATAAAAATATAATAAATTGATAAAGCAAGCAATCCTATTAATGCAATAATAAAAGCCAACCTTAATAAAGCTTTGCAAAAGTTTATTAATACTAATAAGTTAAAAGTAAAGATAAAGAAATAAGTCCAGTAGCCTTCTAGCGCCGATTTAAATAAGTAACAGGGGAAGTTCCTACACTTGCTTATTTTCCTATATCAGATCTTTTTATGTATTTCCTTGTAACACTTATTTATATGTTTCACATTTACATTTTTCACAAGAGTAAAAGTCAAAAGATAACAAAGAAAACGATTTTCCATTTAGATTTTTACCCTCTAATTTAAAGCATCAATAAGATAACCTTGCAATAACACCCTAATAAGGATCTAGCCGCCGATTTCACCACAAAAGGCTACTCCCATACGGGAATATAAAAAAGATGCCGCCACAAAGAACCAACCTATAAAGCCAATTCAAAACAAGGCCTCAAGCATTATCCCCATAAATGTCACCGACCTCAAAAGCAACGGCAACGATAACAGCAACGACTTCAATAAGGATTCTTGCTTCAGCCTCTTCTTTATCATCATCCTTCTCCTTAATAGCATTAATAGCCATAAAACAATCAACGCCATTGCGCTTTTTGATTTATCTACCACCATCATTCTTCTTCTTTTGCTTCCCACCAGCTAGGAATTGGAAAAAAGCCAAAAAGGTTACGACAGCAATAATAACAACGATAAGCGTAATAGCAAAAAGAATTTGCTTTAACATCCCCTTCATCTTTTACAAAATTCTCGTTTAGCAAAAAGTTTTATTTAGTAAAAAGAAATAAAGGGGAACTTACAAAATTGTCAGTCTTAAGAGTTGTGATGCGGTGATGAAGGGTCTTGATTTTACTTAAGAAGGTGGCATTAATATCTTTAGGGATTTTCAGTCCAGCAGCTACGCCAACGAACTTGACGTTGATGAAAGTTGTGGCGGCGGCGATAACATCTTCTTAACTGCCGGCAAGAATTGCATTAATGAAAGCATTATATTTTAATATAACAAAGTCTAGAAGTTATAGCAATTATTAACACCGAATTTAAATCAAGGGGGTAGTAAATAAATTACATAGCAAAAAAGAAATTAGAGGTATTTATTAGAATATAACTTTCCTTCTTGTCGACGCAATACAAGCAGCGCTTAAATTTAACGTTATCAAAGCAACAATCGTAATTCATATCAGTCTTAAGGATATTCATGCATCGCATGCACAGATGGCGGTACGAGGCAACAAGAGCTTTAGAAAAGATTAGTACAAGCACTATTTGTATCAGCAAAGATTCCATATCACTAAGCCACCGTCTTTGACAAGAAATATTTATTTGTGAAGTGTTTAATTAGTTTGATATAGATTACAAAAATCAAGCAATTAGCGAAGATTTATCTTTAGCAAAAATCAAGCTTATACTTACAAATATGATTATTATTATTATTGCTAAAGAAAAAATTAAGAATTCTAAAAAAAAAGGCGTCATATATACAATTCCTATAGCAAGCAAACACGAAATCTTACCTAAATTAAGGAAGTTGTAGGATATTTGCTTAATAATATTATCCCTCGCTTAACATATCTTGCTATTATTATTTGCTGCTGCAGCATCATTTGCTTTTACTATATTACAACACCTTTATATCGCTATCAATGACGCATTAAGTTATTATTCTTCCTTAATTGCATATTATTACAAAAGGAAATCATTACATTAAAGCTTCAAGGTCACTTATTATTTTTCTTCCGTTATTTAGCATAATCATTTGCTTAAGGGCTGGAAAGGTACCAAGGGGGAATCAGATAGCCTGCAGCCGCAATTTTCTTTCAGGAAAAGTATGTTATTTCTTTTATGTGACTTATTTTATGCTTCATCTATTATTCTTATCTTACACTCTTTTATATTTTTATTTGATTGCTACATATTAAAATACATTATATTTCCAAAAGTACTTTTGCCAATGTTAATCTACAGGACCTATATCAAGTGTTTAACATATCCACGCCAAAAGCTAGCTGGTAGCTAAAGGGATTTCAAGGGGGTTACAACTACGGGTATAAATCCTCTTCCTTTTCGCACTCCCTTAGCTAAATAACCTAAATATATTAAACCACTATTGCACTTGCTTTTGCTACTTTTACTATCTTTGTGATATCACATACCGGTGCAAACTCACACTAAGATAAGCTTAATTTTTATCTATTGGCTTAAAATAACAGACGCTGAAATAAGGTTATCTTTCTTGTCTTAGTGTCCCACTTGTAAATCACGTGAACGTTACTTAAGTAATAATTAAGTTACTTTAATTAAATTAAATTTAAATTTAAGTAAGAAGTAAGTTACTTAAGTTTAATTTAAAGTAACCATAGTTACTTTAATTTAATTAAATTAAATTCCCACCCTGGACTGATGGCTTCATACAGACTACAAGGTTCTTTATGCCCTACATGAACTTGCTTGCTTGCTTACGAGTAGTGCGTGTAATAAATCGTCAGCTCCCTCGCTAAGACTGCGGTGCTTTCCAGACGACTTGAAAGGCCTTTCTCCGTATGATGTCTCACTATCCGCCGCTGCACAGACTCAAGATGCTGTAAAGTTAAGCTATCCTGCAAAGATAAGCCTTTTCTATCGACATAAGGACCCTGACGATGTTACACTTCAGTTATGAAAGCCAAGATGGTGACGTGCGCCGCTAACATTAAAGTCCCGTCAGAGAGAATATGCCCTTCCGCGAGTGCACTTGTCAGATAGGGTAGCATTTGAGGGGAGACGTCGAGGAATTGGGAAGAGGCTTATTTCGGTCATTGATTGTGTCATGAAAAGCAGCTTGAGTGCAGTGCATTTCTGTCTTACATTTCTCAACCGTTTCAACGAAGCCTCCAGTACCGGTATACACTCTCTGGACTAGATGATAGGTCAGAGATATGAAGTAGGTCCTCTACTTGGCTGAGACTAAAAATGCAGTGCTTGCCACCCGCGATGAGTTACTGACTATGATGTAACTTTTTGTGTTTGTAAGCAAGGCTCTTCGAGATGTTTAAGACCCTTGATAGGTCAAGATTAGAAAAGACCTCTTCCTCCCAGACTAAAAAATGCAGTGCTCAGTGCGTGTAGGCCCGGCTACGTCCATGCTCTGTATGCGATTTGGGCTCGAATAAGCAAGCTTGAAAGGGTCTTCCTCCAAGACCAAGAATGCCGTCTTCAAGTGTGTGACTGCGCTAAAGCAATGTGATGTAAATTATCTGCTGTTGCCTCACTGGAATTGCAGTGCAGAATTTGGCTTCCCAATTTCCCAACTTGAAAATTGGCTCAACGAATGGCACTGACTCTGTTGAACTCAATTTTACCTTGCTGATCCTACTGCCGTGATGTTACATGGCAGTTTACTGTCTTCACTTACCCTCCTAACCCGGGTTTTTCTACACCCTGAGCTCCATATATGAGGCGGACTGCCTTAGGTGAGCTTGTATTGCCCCTAGAAATTGCAAAGACTTCAGAGCTAAAACTGCCGCGAGTGTAAACCTAGGCTTGTCTTAGGTCCGGATGAACCATACGAACTGTACATCCTCCTCACCTGGACTCTAGAGTGTACCGGCTGACCATTGGCTCTGAACGTGGCAAGCTTACATCCACTTTTTTAGCCTGCTCCCTTGGCTCTATTTCAAGGACGCCTGATGTAGGGACTATAATACCTAGAAGAACACAAATATCTGGCCCGAGCCCAGTCATGTCATTTGATCCCATGCTGCTTAGATTGCAGCGTGCTTGGCCACAAAGATTGCGAACTTGCAAACGTCCGAGTGGTTTGCAACTAAGTACGGCTATCTTCTAGATCAAGCGCTTCCATGAAAGTAGAAAGAATACTATAAATTATAAATACACTTTGACGGATATGAATTGAATGTGACAGTCGACCTTTCTACCAAAAGTCAATGTGAAGCCCTTCAACCAAGAAAGCCCAGCGGGCCCAAGCCTTCTATGAACTTTCGGTTGGCTACAGATGCACTAAAAGTAATGCGCCAAAACATTATTCCTGATGACAAGTTTTAGTTACAGGGTGTAAGCTTGAATTTCACGTTCAAACTTCTGGCAAGTGGCGGACCACCTCAGTTTCTGCGAGACAGCATCTACGTATGTTGACGTTTCAGTATCAAGTCTGCAGTTCCTCATATGATTTACTTATCTCAGAACCATCTTCTACTCTTTTGAACTCCTAGTCAATAGCACTATTTCAACTCTTAGCAGCCGCGAAAGGCGAGTAACCTAAGGATCATTCTCACTCCATGCCCTTCTGACTCTTCCCCGCTTACAGTCAGAGTTGTCTTGACTTTTGCCTTGCAACATTTTCAATATGCCTCATCAATTTTGCAAATTTGATTGCAAATTTGATTTCCGTGATTCCGGCGTTATATCTTGGGATCTTTCCCTTACTCAAAGTCTTCGTAATGTGCAGATCATGTGCCTAGCTGATACCGAATCAACTACCTTACCTACAGAAGTAGCCTAGCCACAACGGTCTAGGAACTAGTTCCTCTCCACACGTTAAAACGAATGACGGCTCATTTCCCTGTCCTTTCACCGCAGACACGCACGAGGTCCAGTACATCAACGTGGAGCGACCGTGGCACTGTAACAGGCTTGATTAGGCTTTCTCTGCACTGTCTCTATGCTCGGCATACAATACCAAGCCGGCTGTGATGTCAATGGGTAAACGGGGTCCAGCTACAAGGTCCACAAGAGCGTGTCTGCCGTGTCGCAATAGGCATCTCAAATGTAAATCTCAAATGAGGCAAAGATGCCAGTGCTGATCATAGACAGGTGATGGTAACGAGCCCTGCTTGTCTTGTCGCAGGACACAAGGGAGCTGCGTGTTTGATGAGCGTGAAAGCCTCATAGCAAAGCAATGGAGCCCCAGTAACACCGAATCGCTTCGGGTGCAATTACTGCGCAAGAGTGCAGATGAAGCCGCCATGCGGCCCAAGATATCTGCAGGCAATACTTTCGTTGATGAAACCGACGGCACTGCTCGCCAATATATCATTTCACCAGTACAACCCGTTAGTGGTGTGAACTGTTCCGTCGCCTTCCAGCAGTTGGCCCAGTCCTCAAAGCCGAACTGGACTCCATAATTTATGGCCACCTACGAATCGCAGAAGTCTCAAGCTCCTTTTCAATACAAAGAGCTATTCCAGAACGGAAAATCACATACTCTCCGCCGTATGTGCCTCAGTTTCTCCATCCAAGCCGCACAGCAGCTTTCGGGTATCAACTTGGTCTCTACCTACGCCAACCAAATTCTAGGACAATCTTTCGACCTCGCTCCTGGTATGTCGCATCTGATTGCTGCATGCGGAGGAACGGAATATGCAATCTGCTCCGTACTCTCGGTGTTCTTAATCGAAGGACTTGCTCGCCGAAAAGCATTTCTGCTCAGATCCACTGGCATGACGGGGTCTTTCATCCTCATTCCTATTCTCCTCTTGCAGAATCAACGAAATATGCAACTCGCGGCTCCTGGCCTTCTGTTCCTCTTCAACACTTTCTTCGGCCTTGCATGGGTTGGAGGGCCTTTTCTCTACAGTGCTGAGATTGCACCACTTCGCTCCAGAGCTCAGATCAATGGCGTTGCTACTGCCGCAAATTGGATATTCTGCATTGTTGTTGTCATGAATATTCCACCGTCATTCCCAAACATCGGATGGAAGACGTACATCATTTATGCAGTGCTCAATGCCTCCTTCATTCCAATCATCTAGTTCTTCCTTGTTGAGACGAAAGGACGCAGTTTGGAGGAGCTGGATGTCATTTTCGCTGCTCCTGGTGACCCTGTTAAGAATGAGAAGAGAATGCCCCACAACATAACCATCGCTGAGGGAAGGATAATCTTGGGCTTGGATGATATTTAAGTGGAGGAGTAGTGTGAGGGAGACTTGAAGTCGTGAATGACAGCCACACGTCAAGATTCCTAGCTATGTAGATAGAAGATGGCTTCAAGCACCAATAAGTGGTTCTAGGCACCGCTATGAGTAGTACTAACAGGAAATGTAGTTTACGGGAATTTAATTAGGGACACGATGGAATGAGTAAAATCAAACCAAGAAATTTCACACAAACACTTCTGCTCTGGTCGAAAATTTGTCAGTCCTAGGTTATTACGGATCCCGATCTTTGAGGCAGGTGATGGCTTAAAGTTGCACAGCCATGTTGTGCAGATGTTTCAGGTCCAGACTGCCAGACTGCTGTTCGCCAGCGAAGCAGAGGTGTCTAGTATCGAAATTTTCAATCATCACAATGATACTAGGCTAATGAAGTATGGATGTCACCTATGACGTAAACAGAAACACAATGTCTAGATCAGGCTCCATGCCGACGCTTTGAGTGGATCTTCTCGTGTCTCCTGCAATCATTTGCCCGAGTAAAAGCCTTTCCACATTCTGAGCATGCATGTGGTCGAGTCCCAGTATGGCTTAGCAAGTGGTTCTTATGAATGAAACTCCTGGTGAATCGTTTCTGACATAAGTTGCATTCGTATGGAGTTGCAGTGGTCGTTTGAGAGGTATGATTGAACGAACTCGCTGCCTCTTCTGTCTCGGGGTGGAAAAATCTTCGGTGTCTCTCCAAGTCTTTATTTGAGGAAAACCCGAACTCCACAATTGAACAGTCTGGGAACGAACAAATGAAAGGTCTATCATGCCGATTGATGTGTTGGTCTCGGGTTATTCGATCCTTGAAACCCTCGTGAAAGTAATAGCATGTTACTTTGGGGCATTTGAAGCGCCGATCTCCATAGAAGATGTCCAGTTGAAGATTGTCAGCTGAATGAGGACTAGTCTCTGCAGTGATTATCTCTAGGATCTCTCTGTTTTTAGCAACGGCAACGCCAAGCTCTTTGATGCTGATATCGTTCTTTGCGAGAGATCCTCGGCTGGCATGTTGGCAAGCCAGATTCCAGATATTCAACAGATTTTCGTAGTAGGAGAAATCTTGAAATGCCTCGCAATCCTCCTCTGCACGCTTCGTCATCTCAGATTCCAGGATTGCTGATTCGTATCGTGAAGCAAACTCCTCTATTGCAATTTCGAGCTCGCGGTGTACTGCCGACGTATCCTTCCCCTCCTGAAGTGGAATCATGGATTTATTGGTGACAATTGTCTGAATATGATCCATCCATTTGGCGACAGCATAATCTTGGAGTGAAAAATCCCCAGATCGTACGGAACGTTTCAGGCTTTCTTCCTCGACACTTGGAGCAAATAAATCAAATGTCAGGTATCGGAGACAAAGCGAGGCTAGGTGACATTCCACTGCTGACTTGGAGATATAGTTTGAGGCACAAATATGCCTGTCCGTTGTCAACCAAGTACCAAGGTATGTACCCAGCTGAGCACTTACATTCTGGCTGTCGCGTGCACAAGCTCTACGCGATCTCCGGGAAGAACTTGAATGAGGGATCCACAGTAGTCTTGAATGCTATTTCGAAGTTTACGCTTGTCGAAATCGAAAGTCTGATTTTCTGCATCCATGGACACAGCTGCTTGGATCTCGCGCCATCTCAATGGCCTTTTCGCACAAACCATCCATCCCATGAGCTTGCATGTAGTTTTCCATTGCCTTGCCGACAAAGTCTGATGTAGACGGTTGATAATTCGCTCGTATCTGTTTGGATGTTAGATAAGAAACTCACAGCTTTCCATATTTCAATCATCTGCCGCTCACTTGCTGGGCGAATCCTCAACATCAAGGGCCGAATAGTATCGTTGGCGTCGGTAAGCGGTACTTACGCTTTTTCCAACCCATCAGGGAACCCATAGATTGTGATTTCACCTAGCACATCTTCTTTGGTATTGAGACTATCTAGATGTCTCAAGACAAGCTTCGCGAAAAGAAACATCCCTGTACCAGTTAATGCGCCGACCCAAAATCGTCAGTGTACAATCATACATACCTCTAGCATGTCCACATGTCGATTCTTCAATATCCTTGGCCGTACTCGAGTCCAGCTCAAACTTCTCGTGGATCAATAATGTACAGGCTCGGACGTAGGTCTTGATGTCAGCTTTGTTATCTTCTTCCGTCAGTCTCAGACAAGTCGAAGTTTGTAAAGCCTTCTGAATATCAACATAATCTTGGCTGAGAAACATGACTCGAAGCTTTCCAGGCTCCTTTTCATCACAGAGCCCTACAATGTCTGAGAAAAAGGCAAGTAAGAGTTTCCTCTGATCCGAATTACACTCATCAAGACCATCAATAATGACCGTACAGCTTTCGACCTTCTCTAACATTGTTCTCAAAAGTCCTTCAGCTAGATGTGTCGTACTTAATACGGTCTCTCCAGTAGAGACCATTTTATCCCAGTAGTATGGGACCAAGTCTCGGTGCTTACTTAGAAGCTGCTTCAGAATACCACGATAGATTGAGATGCAGGTGTTTCTCTCGTCATCATTCTCTTTACAGTAAAAGTATGTTGTGCCGTCTGTATTGCGTGCAATGGAGCCATCGATTATAACCGATGCGAGAATGGTTTTGCCTGAAAAGTTAGTTCTGCGTTCCATCAGCCGAAGGAAGCTAACGTGCATCAACCGAAGGAAGCTAGCAAATGGATCGATCGGTTATGACTGACCTGCGCCGGGAATGCCGTTGATCCATATGATCGAGGATTGGGGCACATCTAACTCTAGCCAATTTTGTACTTTCTCATCCTCTAGGATCCATTCACCCGTTTCTGGACTTCTTGCCTCTTGGAAAATGGCATGATCAGCTTCCGTGCTTTTTGATGCCGAAAACCATTCTAGAATTTCTACATATTTCTTCCACTGTTCTTCCTCTTGCTGTTTCTCGAGGGACCTGGATCTGTCCTCCACATCTCTCTTGTATTGTTCGATGAAGATCTCTTGTCTTTGGAAGCTAATTAATGTTGCCTGCTCTTTGATAAGGCCACGATGCGTCTTGAGATTATCCAGAATCTGCTTGAATGTTGTTTCAAAGTTCTTCCACATTGAGCGGAATAGCTGCCGCCAAACTAAGAATGCAATCAGCAAAAGTTTCCAGGCTGGCACTCTGCTGACAAAGACGATTCACCTTTTCCTGAAAAGAACTTTGTGGCTTCTTTATGAAAGGACAGTATATCCTTGTACATCATAACCAGTACTGTTGTCATCTCCGGTGAAGATCCAAAGAGCGAGTGGTATTGCTGGAGGAGTGGGATGTGCTCTCCCAATTGACCATAGGCGTCCAACAAGATCTCAAATGAGTCGGCCCATGTACGCGCAGTCTGTATACATATTCAATCAGCTGTGCCTCCCCTTCTATCGTTTGTAAAGGTACACCAGGTCGAGTCAAAGCATGATCCGCACATTGACTTGACTTTCAAACAAAGTTCAATCTAAAGATCAAGACATACCAGGAGTAAAAACTTCATTGGTCCCCATACAAAGGCTACGAAACTGGATGCGTTGACGAACACACCGATGACTTTCCCAAACTGCTCCATGGCTTCAAGAAATGATTGCAACCTAGTCATATTCATGAGAGATTTCGTCTGGTCTTGTTCGCTTTGAATTTGAAGGGCTGTCCGCCGCACATCGTCCAACGTCGTGAATTGAAAATTCTTTATCTGTCTTGCATTCAAAGTGGCCTTGAAGTCATCAAGAACAGCCTCGAAGGCACTATTGCTGGCAGTGGTCATTGTTCTTTGAGTGGCAGGGTGCGGGGCACTTTTCATGACATCTGTCAAGTATTAACGGAGAAGATTTGAGCAATGTTGCATCAGGAAGGGAAATTTAGAGACTTCAGTGGCGGGATGGTTTTTTTTTTGCACGAAAACTTCCTTATTAGAACGCCTAGGATCCTGCACGGGGCTATGAGCAGTATATGGCATGTGGGGGCTCACGACAGCACTCCATAGTCCGGCGGAGCCTCCTTGGCAGACAGGTGGTATGATGGATCGCGACTAGGATGGACACGTTTGGCTGTCGAAAGTCCGTGGCTTACAGGGATCTCGGTGAAGATATGCAGTGGGGAGCCTTGCCAGCCCAACCGGGCGCTTGGTGTACCACTGCATGTCTTAGACCGTCTCCCATAATTGATACTCAGCCCCTTCACCGCCGCAAATATGTTCCCTGACGTCCGGTTTGTATTAAAACCTAGTTCTCCTAGGCGTCAATGCTGCCTTCCTTGTTACTGAAGCCACGATCTGCAGTTATATTTCATAAGCTTAAACCGAAAGCTTAGAATACCTGTCGAAGCCGTCAACCAATTGGATGATCCATGGTATCAGTCATGTCTTCGCTGAAGCATCTCCTCAATGATGATCAAGAGCATCAGGATATTGATCCTCTGCTCGGCAGTCAACCTCGCCCGAACTTCAATTTCCCATATACCCACCCTTTTGAAGACAGGTAAGTTCGATCACTATATTTTGAAGGGTGGCAAAGAGTCAATCAAGGATATACTAACGGATGTGCTGAAGCGCTGTACACATGGCTGAAAGATCGTGGGAAGGGCTTTGGAGCGAGCTTTTGGGTACCGATTTTGGTAGCGCTGAGGGGGTGCCGCCTGTAAACGAGACCGAAGGAAATTTTGATCTGACCTATGATGTGCAAGATGGAATTACCCATTGGGTCCATCAAAGTCTGGAGATACCATCGTTGCAAACTTCTCAATTTGATTATGAGCAGCTGCAACAAGCAGAGGCTTCAAATGAGTCGCCTGCGTCTGAATTGATTTGCTATGGCATGGCTAGTTGCCCGTAAAATGAGTGAAAAGGCTTTAGATCTTATACTAATTGTCAGTCAGATACATCGGGTTTCTGCGAAAGTCATGGACAATAACATGAGCCACGTCGACTCGAAGCTCAGAGAGGTAGCAGAAAGGCACAGCGACGACTATTATCGATTCAATGTACAGAAATCTGTC
Source organism: Cadophora malorum (assembly GCA_017365405.1). NCBI lineage: Eukaryota > Fungi > Ascomycota > Leotiomycetes > Helotiales > Ploettnerulaceae > Cadophora > Cadophora malorum. The sequence continues at coordinate 80,017 of JAFJYH010000107.1, read as the reverse complement.
AAGGATATCTTCTTGCAATTTTACGACGGTACGATTTTTGCGCTTCTGAATGGTCATGTAACAACAGGTTTGTTACCAGTAGTGGACTCGCCCTTTATTGAACTGGATGCTTTGGGATCTTTACATTCAATCAGGGAAACGTTGGGTAGAGCAACAAAATCCAGTGATGCAACAGTGCGGCTGGAGATTAATGTCTACGGCCCTGCCTCGCATCTCAAATATGTTGGCGACCAACTTTCGTCAAATAAGGTGTTTTTACAGCGTCCAGATAGACCCAGGAATGGCTTCCGATATCAAAATCCTCATATGTTATCATTCGCAGGCTTTGAAGCTCCACTTCTGGAACACAAAACTCTAGCCGAATCCGTCAATGGGTCAATTTCCAGAGATCAAACGGCTTTACAGAAGACCATCACGAGTGTCTATGCATCTCTCACTAGGAGCACAAATCTAGTCCGAGTGGATGGTGACCGACGATTGACAACCAACTTGTTGCTGTAGGTGGAATATTTCCGAATTTATCATAGGAAAGTATACTTACACTGTAATCTAGACATCAAGAAGAAGCACTTGATTTCATGATACAGCGTGAGAATGGACAGATCTCTTCAGAATACTGCCTTTGGAAGCCTGTTCTTGAGGAGCCAGGCTGGTAGGACCACATAAGTTTAAAAGTTAAACCGTGGACTTACTGATAATCTTTAGGTTCCGGCATGCTGTCACCAACGCTAAGTCTAGGGCACCCAGCTCCGAAATTGGAGGCGGAATTCTGGCGGATGAGATGGGTATGGGGAAATCGCTGTCAATACTTGCCTTGATTACGAAAACCATTGAGAGCTCCCAGCAGTGGGAACATGGCGAGCACTCCCATAGAGACGACAGTGCCACGACGCATCAAAAGCCAATCCGAGCGACCCTTGTGCTTGTGCCTTCTGCAGTACTCATCAATGAATGGCTGAATGAGATCAGAAAGTAGGTTGGGTGTTGGAAGACAAGTCATGCTTTTGTTTTCATTTGCTGACCACAATTTCAGACATTTGGATGGATCATTAAACGTTCTAAAGTATCATGGAGTAAAGCGCAAGGAACTTGTATTACCACATATTCAAGATGCTGATATCGTGCTTACAACATACAACACCCTTGTGGCGGAGTTTGGAAGTAAAGCAAGCCCTTTGCATAGACTCAATTGGTATAGAGTCGTTTTAGACGAAGGTAGGAATTTGTAAAATCTGTTACAGAATGATATGTTGACTGGTCCGAAGGTCACATTATTCGCCGACAGACCACAACGTTCAACAGAGCAGTTTCGGAACTAAAAGCCAGATCTCGATGGTGTCTTACGGGGACTCCAATTCAAAATCGATTAGATGACATCGGGGCCCTCTTCGCATTCCTTCGTATCCGACCGTTCCATAGCCTGGCAATGTTTCGGAGGTTTGTGAGCATTCCGTTTGACGAAAACGAAGAAAGACGGGCTGGCGCCACACGTAATCTCACCTTGCTCTTAGACTCTCTTTGTCTGAGACGCTCTCGCGAGCTATTACACTTGCCGGCACCTCGCGAGTACGACCGTTTATTAGAGTTCTCGCCGGAGGAACGCGATCAATACGACAATACCGTAAAAGTCATGAACAGAACCCTCCGACAACGAGTTTCTGAGCACCAAACAAATAACGTCTTTGGTATGTTCCAGATACAGCTACAATTGCGGATTCTCTGCAACCATGGCACATACCAACATGCTTTCTCATGGAATAGAAGAAGTCTTTTAGATGAGAGAGAAGACGCTCTATGTTCTGTAGGAGATATGGGTCATGTCAATTGTTCTGCTTGTAGACAGTCAATGCCTCTTCATGGCTCGAATAATGTGTACCGCAAAGGAAATGACAGGTGCAAGCACATACTCTGTTCCGAATGCTTATACGAGAACGAGGAATCAATTGGCCAGGCACATGGATGCCCGATATGTGTTATGACGGGGGTATTGTCAAACTCGAAAGGGGCTTCAGCTGGTCTTGGTGGTACCGAAGATTCATATCTCAAAGACTCCGGGTTCTCTACCAAAATGAATGCTCTTTTACAGGATATCAAGCACGATCTCTGGAACACAAAAAGGTACCGAATCAATAGCCTTCCTGCAACTTTAAGACTTATCAATTGATTCAAAGAATAGCATCGTGTTCTCTTGTTGGACAAACACGTTGAATCTGATTCAACGACATCTCCAGGCACATGGCATCCTTTTCCAGAGAATCGACGGAAATTGTTCAAACACTAAGCGACAAAAGATTCTAGACGAGTTCTCCAATACTCCCATGATACCAGTTCTCATCATGACAACCGGGACATGTGCTTTTGGGTAGGGGTTCTTTAGCTAGCTCGATTGAGTTCATCGGTGTCACGTGCTGATGAGATACGCAGTCTCAACCTCACAGCAGCAAATCGTGTTTTCATCATCGAGCCCCAATGGAATCCAAGCGTAGAGAACCAGGCGATCGCGAGGGCAATCCGTATGAATCAAAAAGAGTCGGTTGTTGTGACACGATACATGATCAAAGGAACGGTCGAACAAGTAAGTTCAGTGGTAACAAGCGAACAGAACTCAACTAAAGGACGAATAGGAAATGAGATCACAGCAAAAAAGAAAGCTAGAGATTGCGGAAATTGGCAATAGTTCCAGCCAGTGAGATCTGGACGAACAATTTTCTTACACGTCACGACATCGCAAACGACAATGTTTGGCTCAGTTCCGTGCTGTCGTGTAGCCACAGCTGTCGGAATATCACAATTGAGAACGTTATTATCGTGCTGTTTGTGTGTCCCTCTATTCCTAGCGAGTGGTCTCATATTTGAGTGTACTCACATCCGATTTTGTGCTCATTCATATACAAAGCTAGCATAAATCCCCGTGTATTCGTCAGGTCGCCGTCCTTCCACAAAGGGCCCTGTATGGAAGCCCATCACTGTGTGTTTCATCTGAAGGATATAGGCTATACCTCGCTGTTTGTCAGTCAGCAAAATAGTGAAGCCAAGACAGCAAGCAGTGTTTCTGTAACTTCGCCACGGTACGTTGACTCGCCTGTCAAAGTTGTCAAGGCCAGATTTGACAGAGACCCACTGGATCCCTGATCTCGTCATCTCGTCGTCGTAAGTTCCGCCAGTCAGTGCAGAATCATCGCAGGATGTCAGCCAATCCCGGGACTCCGTCCAAGGGGTTGTTAGCGCTAGCATAAGCAGCCACGAAGCGGCGTAGAGACAACAACGACATCTCTTGAATCTCCGCGAGCCTTTGGATAAAACCCGTTCTTGATTTCATTCATCGCGTCGAAAATCTTGTACAGATATTTGTATTATTTTCAATCGACATGGCCTTTATGACTGTCTCTGGAATGATCCAGTGCATTGGGTTATTTACCGCATACCTCATCGCACTGGCTATCTACAGGCTGTATTTTAGTCCACTAGCCAAATTCCCGGGACCTAAACTAGCAGGTACGAGAATCTATGAATGCAAATGAATTGATTCACTGACAATATATCCAGCACTTACATCTTTGTACCAATTTTATTACGATGTCATCCAAGGCGGTCAATTCGTCTGGGAAATTGAGAAGATGCATCAGGAATATGGTCCCATCGTAAGGATCAGACCAGATGTCTTGCACATGAACGATTCTGAATATATCGATCCCATTTACGGCGCTCCAGGAAAGCGACGGGACAAATACAAGATCGCAATCAACGGCTTCGCGACCCCGAATGCCGCACTGGGAACGACATATCACGACGTCCATCGTCTGAGGCGATCAGTCTTGAATCCATTCTTCTCAAAGCAGAATGTCCGAAGGCTAGAGCCTGTTCTTCAGAGAACTTTGCGCAAAGTTCTTGGACGCTTGGAAAAGAGTGCGAAATCTGGAGAACCGATTAATACCAATCTCATGTACTCGGCAACGACATCTGACATCATTTCCGACTACTGCTTTGGGGAGAGCTACAACAATCTCGACAAGGAGGACTTCAATGAGCCTTTCTTTTCTGCTTTCCATGAGGCGGGCAAGGGATATCATTTTGCATGCTGGAATCCATGGCTCGTTCCCACTGTCAGAGCGCTTCCACAATCCATCGTAGCTTTGTTCATGCCGAAACTTGATGTTTTCCTTGATTTGGTCAAGGTCAGTACAGTTTTTCCAATCAGTTGGACAGTTGGACATAGCATTTGTGCTAATGAGCAGTAGGAAATCACCAAAAGGATTGACATCGTGAAAGAGGAGACCAGAAATGACACGCCGAATGACGGTGTGGGATCAACCGTCTTCCACGGCCTTCTCCGCAACCCCAACCTTTCAGCAGCGGACAAGACAGACGACAGACTCATCGATGAAGCCCGAGTCTTGCTCGGAGGAGGTACTGACACGACTGCCAATACACTTGCAGCCATCACATACCACTTGCTCGCCAATCCAGAAATCTTGAAAAAGTTGAGAAGTGAACTGGTCGCTGCAATTCCGGACCCCTACAACATGCCACCTCTGGTTCAGATTGAGGCCCTACCATATCTGAGCGCTGTTATCCAGGAGGGAATCAGGATGCATCCTGGTGCTAGTATTCGCCAAGATCGAGTTGCTCCAGATGAGGATTTGGTATATGAGGATCAGCGCAGTGGCAAGAAATGGATTATTGAGAAAGGAGTGAGTCCAAACTGCTAGCACAAAGGCTTTTGCTGACTTCTCGTAGACCCCGGTGGGTATGACTGCTTCGCTGTTGAGCAGAAATGAAAATATCTACCCCGCATGGTCTGTGTTCCGACCGGAAAGGTTTCTCGAGAACCCGAGACTCGATAAATATCAGATGGCGTTTTCTCGTGGATCCCGAAGATGTCTGGGTGTAAGTTAACACAGGCATATGATACTGTCTCCGACTAATTTTCGCAAGATGCCACTCGCTTATTCTGAGCTCTATACGATCTTGGGTGGAATATTCAGTAAGTATGATCGGTATGATGGGACTAGAAAGCAGACTGGTCCAACACTTGAGCTGTACGAAACGGGCCGTGGAGACGTGGATATGGTTGCAGATTTCGTGACGCCATTTGTCCGAGACGAAAGTAGGGGTGTCAGACTGATCGTCAGGTGAGATGTGGACGCTTGGTATTGATGTACTGTAACATTTGTCTCACACATAGCATGTAAGTACTGATGATAAAATGCTGAACCCTTTGTTCATTCCTTCTCGTCAACATGTTCTTCCATTTGAGTAATGTTGCCACCAACAGCAAATGGATCTACCACCGCAGATGCGAATTTCTTCGCACTGATCTTCTGCTCGAACAAAATATCCATCTCTCCATATGTACGACCCTTGCCCTCAGGCAAGCGGAAGTACGACCATGTTAAACACAAAAGACAAGTGCCAGCCCAGAAGAAGCCCGCTTTCCCTTTCCAGTTCCAAGCCGAAGGGTTCAGCATATATGGCGTGATGACTCCATTGATGGTACCCTGAATGTTGTATAGATTCCGCGCCAGAACAATGGTCTTGGTGCGAAGACGAGTTGATGGCATCTCAGTGACGATGGAATAAGCTACCGTGCCAACCGTGATGTCGTAGCAGAGCGTGAAAAGGAGGAGAAGACCGCCCGTAGCAGATGATGGACCCTTTGACTTTTGGGGAGCAAGGCCCACGCAGCCGATGGTGAACAGCGTTACAAACATGGCGCTGAGACCAGACAGGTAGATGGTTCGACGGCCAAGGTAGGTCATTGCAAACCAGGCGATCACGACCCCGACCATCGCGACGGCGTAGAGCGATATGGAGAAGTCGAAAGCCACATCAGTATCCATCCCTTGGCGGTGTCAGTATTGACCAATAGAAGGTTATCGAATCGGGGAAAAGCTGAGATACTTACCAGCTTGTTTGAAGAAGTAGACTGCATATCCCATCATTGAGGCCCCACTTGCCGACTGAATGAGCCAAGTGACGCAAGTGATCTCTGTTCGGCGCAGGTTGACGCCTTTGAAGCAGTCCCAGTACGATGTTCCGGCTCCGATCTCCTTTTCAAGTTCATTGGTATGTCTCATCATTGAGATGGTATTGTCGATATCAGCTTCCGATTCAGTTGAGGTGAGTCGTCGCAGAGCTTTCCGGGCATCATCGTTTCTTCCTTGACGTACAAGCCACCAGGGCGATTCAGGTGCCATTGATATACCGAGGATAAGAGGGACTGGCCACATCCATTGCAGCGCATATGGGATTCTGTAAATGGTCAGATCGGGCTTTTCTTAATGGAGAGCCATACCTGTACGCCCATTGGTCAGTTCGCGTGAGTAATGATCTCAATACCCCAGAGGCGATCAATTGACCCAACCCCCACATCATGTTCACATACGTCGTGAGATACCCTCTCAAAGCTACCGGACAGACCTCAGATGCATAAGACGTCGTCAACGTCTGGAAGACACCCCATGGCACGCCCATAAGGATGGTTCCGACCTCCAGGACTTCGATGCTCTGGGCAAAGAACGGGATGAAAATGAATCCGGACAATGCAATCAGAGTCAATATCATCGTCTTCTTGAATCCGATTTTCTCCGCGATGATTCCATTCAAAAATAGGCCTAAGATCTCACCAACTCGTGCTCCATTCGACAATCCAGCTTGCCATGGTGCGGGAATTTGGTATGTTACGCCGTCCTTCTGCAGCTTGCCGAATTTCTGCGTGAAAGCTGGGAAGGCAAAGAAAGAACCGATCAGGGCTATATCGAATCCCTCCATGGCAATTGCTAGCGACAAAAACATTGACCAGAAGATTGCCTTGGGATATAATTTGACAGCTTCGCGTAGGGTCATGGCATGTTCGGCATCAGTTCCAAGTTTGGCTTCTGTGCTTAGTAGGGCGAATTTGGTGCTTCGATCTGCCAATTTTTGGACGACGCTGTCCTCGATATCGACCTGAAAGGCATCATTCTTCTCTAGTGCCTCGTTGGCGCTGTTCGGAGCTGGAGGCGCCATCGCTGACATCGGGATGCTGGTGTAACGGATGGGAGGGGAGGAAGAGTTGGAGCCAAGGAAGGGGAGAACCCCTCCTATATAACTCTTCCATCCCGCGTCGAACATCGCTATGTTACGTAGCTTTGAGGGGTGCTCTGAAATCCGGTGATGGAAAACAGAGGTGTAGAGTCAAAGGAAGCATTGATCCGCAAGAACATTCAGGGATCAACGACCCACTCTTGGCAACCCCGCCACCCCTTGATATTCTTCTTCCCCAGATTTTGAACGCGGATTGCGATTCTGTGGGGGCGATGTTAAAATTTGGAAACAGATTGTTTGTTCGACAAACGTTTTGAATCGTTTCGACACCTGCAAGATCTTAATACCACTTTTTTTTTGTAAAGAAATACCAGAAATGTTGACATGGGAGGTCAGGACAGCGAGGTATTCAGGGTATTGCTCATTATGTTAACCGGCCGAGCACGCAATTATGCAGGTATGTTGTGAATTTATTAAAAGGCGATTTAGAATCCCATACTCTGATACGGCCCTTTTCTCGGCCCAGATTAGATGCGAAGTGGAAGCTGGGAGGTTTTGTTATCGGCGAAGCTGCCGCTGAAATTCAACTCAACAGGTCATTCTCAGCAAACTCCATAAGTACAACATCTCAACTTTCCTTTTCTGATTGCCTTGAATCTGATTATGATCCAGGATGAGCAAATGGCTTGCTCGAATAATGAACGCGGATCTTACATCCGTGGACATCCATGGCTAACGAATCTGGGCAAAACGAGTATCAAAAGCGAGACCCTGAGGAGACTGCTAGCTATCTGTAACCCTTCCTTTGATGGCCTGAACGGCTGCCTCAAATTGATTGCGATCCTATCTCAGTTTGCTCTTCGCGTAGAACCTATGTCGCTACAGAAAACCCAAGAAGTGCTGGAGCGGGTGTTACCTCAGGCGAGATTACCTTGCGCCCCGTTGACATGCTATTGGGCCTGCTCCAATGGGGTAGTTTCAGGGGACCGTCGCTTAATTCTCAGGAACCTGCCCACCATGTTCTCAGGCTTCCCGTCCATTCTTGAAGTCCAGTTCACACTGTCAAGTGTCACAACAGAACATCGTTGTCGACCATGAGCATTTCATCGGATTATTCGACATTCCAATCAGCTGGCGCCCAAATGAGACCAATTCATAAAGCCGTCGGGATGACTTCAAAATAGATCGGCAAAGCCAAGCGATAGCCACTCTGTCACGTGAAATCCCCTCATCAGAACGCGTAAAACTTTCTTGATTGCTGCCCAGTCCACGTCCGCGACTAAGGGATCAATCAAGGTCATAGGACTGCCCCAACAATCTTTTGAGTGTAGGGAGGCCCTTAATCTCGGTAAGCATGCGTCCATCAAGCCTATCGCTGTGGGCAACGACAGTTGCCGCTGTTCATGCCGCGTTTGGCCCCAGCCAGCACTTCCTCGGGAACGGAGACGCCAAACCAAGCATCAAATCACGACCGAATATCGTTTTTGTTCTGACTGATGACCAAGATGTTCATCTGGCATCACTAGATTATATGCCATTTGTAAAGAAGCATTTCCTGGAGAAAGGAACATATTTCAAAAAGCATTATTGCACAACGGCTGTTTGTTGCCCCTCCAGAGTGACGCTATGGACGGGGAAAGCAGCTCACAACACAAATATAACGGATGTCAACCCACCCTATGGTATGTTGAACATGTCGAAAAGGACTTCAGATCTTAGCTGATGAACCAGGTGGCTACCCAAAGTTCGTTACCCAAGGGTTCAATGAAGCTTACCTCCCCGTGTGGCTGCAAAAGGCCGGCTACAATACTTACTACACTGGGAAATTATTTAATGTCCATACTGTTGATAATTACAACAAACCATATGCAGCTGGATTTACAGGCTCGGTAAGATGGTCCCATGGCTTGCAGCCGTCATATCAACTGACCTGTGACAGGACTTCCTTCTCGACCCGTACACATACAATTATCTGAACAGCACGTTCCAGCATAGCGGAGAAACACCTAGAAGCTATGAGGGACAATATGTCACAGATGTGCTTGCCCAAAAAGCATACGATCTGCTTGACGAAGCTGTGGCAGCGGACAAACCTTTCTTTCTCACCATCGCTCCCATCGCGCCACATGCCAATATTCAGATGAACGGAAGTGTTCTCGACGATAATCACACTTTCGAGTTCGGATCGCCAATATCGGCTAAAAGGCATGAGCATCTTTTCAAAGACGAGAAAGTGCCGCGGACAGCGAGCTTCAACCCAGACAAGGTTCCTACCCCGCCTCACTTCGCTCGTCAACATCCAAGCTGACCTTCAATTTCAGCCGTCCGGAGCCAATTGGCTCCTCGAACTTAAGCAACAGAACAAAACAAATGTTGACTACAACGATCATTTCTACCGGCAGCGACTGCGAGCATTACAAGCAGTCGACGAGATGGTAGATGGTCTCTTCGAACGCCTGGAAGCTCATGGTATCATGGACAACACATACATAATATACAGCAGTGACAATGGATTTCATATCGGCCAGCATCGACTCCAGCCTGGGAAGTCATGTGGCTACGAAGAGGACATCAACATCCCACTGATTGTCCGTGGACCAGGTGTAGCGGCCAACCATACGACAGACATCGTAACCACTCATACAGATCTCGCGCCAACATTTTTTGATCTTCTTGGGATTCCGCAGCGGGATGACTTTGACGGAACCGCCATACCGGTGACCAAAGCTGGTATCGAAATTGCACAAGCACGGCGTCGGGAGCATGTTAATGTCGAGTATTGGGGTTTTGCAGGAGGTGAAGGGAAATATGACCGTCAGCCAGTGTACTCCTCGCGTCCATGACCAGACAGCTAACTTTCAGCAAGATGATATCCTTCACGAAAACAACACCTACAAAGCTATCAGAATTCTGGGACCAGGATATAATATGTACTACTCAATCTGGTGCAACAACGAGCACGAGCTTTACGACATGGATGTAAGTTCCCCTCTTTTAACGAAGGGACCCAACACTCACACAGCCCATCAGGTCGACCCCGCACAAATGCATAACCTGCTATCTGCAAACCAAGAGCCTACATCCACTATCGCTGGTCTCGCAATCCACAAAGCCGTCGCTCGTCTCGACTCTCTCTTGTTTGTACTGAAGTCCTGCAAGGGCAGCATATGTCGGGAGCCATGGAAGAGTCTACATCCGAAAGGCGACGTGTTGACACTCGAGGATGCGTTGTCTACGAGATTCGATCATTTCTATGAAGTGGAACAGCAGAGAGTGGAATATAACTTCTGCTCAAATGGGTATTTGATTGACGCGGAGGGGCCGATGTGGGAGGAGAGAGGGTCGGTGTTTAGAGACGGATTGATGTGGTATGAATGGGTGTGAAATGAATCGAGGATGAAGATTCAATCATGTAGCAATTTCTAGAAACGATGAGATTATTGCTCGATACTGTGTTCCAAACTCGTGTATTTCAAAAATACTTCAAATCATACAGAACAGCGAGCAGCTACATCACAGAAGTGTTTAAGATAGTGCCCAAACTGCCCAGAACAACGCCGGCAAGAGACCGGCTTGAGATCCCAACCTCACAGCGGCATTGTCAGTCTCAGTTGGGCTTGCTGAAGAACCAGTTCCTGTCCCAGTACCAGTGGACGCACCACCATCGGTAGATGTACTAGTACTTGCTTCGGCAAGCACCCAGATCTCATTGGTGGAATCAGAACTCATGAACATTCGACCTTGATCATCGATAGCTAGGCCGACTGGGCGGAAGCAGTTCTCGGGACAAGCTGCAAGATCAGGATTTGACATGATATCTGTAGTGGATGTTCTGCTGTCCGCTGCCGCGACGGGACTTCCGTCTGCGAAGTCTATCGATGAGAGTTTATAGCCAACTGGGGCAGAGCGATCCCTTTTGCCATGTCAGTAGAAGTTACATAATTTGATTGATAGACTTACCAACTTCCATGAAAACTGACAAATGCCTTCGTTCCGTTTTGCAAGAATTTCATATCCAAGGGTGCCATGTGAGCCTGGAATGTGAGTCTTGGAGCAATCCTGTCTTCTCGGCAGAAAGTGTCGTTGCTAGTGGAGGTCTGATCCGCAGAGAACTGGTCCCCAACACTGAAGTTCTCATTGTTAGGAACGGCGGTGTCCCAGAGCGCAAATCAGTACGGGTATCCATAATTTCCTCCTTGGTCCTCGGTAGATGCGTTCAAAAATCCATGGTAATTCATCTCTTCACCGGGGTTATCCTGATGGATATCGACACCGTCCCTCTCAATCTGATCAACAGAGTTCTCCACGCTGTAGATTCCACCTTCCATCGGCTCCTCTGCAACACCAACTGAATTTCTCAGACCCCATCCGAGTAGTCTGCCTTGCGAAGCGTAGTCGTACGGACTGGAGTCAGCCGTGAGATTGTTCAGGTCAAATGCTTTGATTTGCGAGCGTCCAGAAGTAATGTCAGCGGTTTCGATATCGATGTTTCCATCGCTGCCTCTGCTGACCACCAATACCCCAGGCTGTTTCTGCGACATCATCAATGTACGAGACGTATGCCCACCACTGTCCATTCCATTTACGACTGTTCGCCTTTCAGCGCTAAGTGAAGGTCCTGCAGGGTCATACTCCCAAGCGTAGACTTCATCAGCTGTTGATGCGTACAGGGTCCTGCCATCGTTCGAAAGCGCCAGACCATGATTCAACTAGACATACATCAGTATTGGATATGAAAATAACCACGATTTACTCACCTCGGAATCTTGCACGAGGGAAGTCTCTTCTTGCACGCTCAGACAAGTCCCGTTGCCATCTGCCAACCTCAAGTGCGTGATTCCCGTTCGCTGCTCCACCACCAGCAGTGCGCCGGCGGTATCGAAAAGAATGCTTCGCGGCCGATTCAGTCCATTGACGATCAATCTCGACTCCCACCCATCGGCCATCACGGGTGTTGCATATTCAGGCTCTAGATTGCATGTTACAGACTGCGCAGAAACTGCCTGCAGCGACGCGGTCAGTAGCAAGGAGGTGAGAAACTTCATGGCTACAGGATCGAAGTATTGGTAAGAGCCGATTGTTGAAGAAACTCGTTACAGTCCTTCGTCTCAGGTTGATATAAGAACTATATTCTCATGATAAGATTTGGCCAAGATGTTATCTGCGAACTCAGCCACCACGAAGGCGTCGTCGATCTGGAAGATCAGTGTTGTCCCCGCATCGCGACAGTCGCATGCGTCATTGAAGCTTGGCGACCAAGACTCGAGGATCTCGTACTTAACGACGGACGGGCCTAGATTCTCGGATTTGAGTCCGGAACAGATTATCACCATGATCGCGCTGGAATTGATACTGGATCTATAAACTCTTCATCATCTGTCTCGTAAAAAAATTGGACCTACGCTGCACAAAAGAAATTGGGGTTTTGACCGCAATGAAACTTCACAGAATATTGGCCTGTCCAGGCGAAGTCACCGGAGGGGCTCGAGGGGGTAAGCAGACTGCATGCTACATGGGTCAACAAGCGAGACTGGCCGTGCCAAGCCATGAGCTTGACAGAATCCAAATCTTGTCTTTGTACTGTAAAAGTCTCTTATCCAAGTCTATGTACCATATCAACTCATTCCATGGATTTGATTCTTTATGCTGGTCTCACAGACTTGAATCGCCAACTCCATTCGAGGTCTGGATTGGACAGATGACGCTGAACAAAAGCCGCAGTCTTGTGAGCACAAATTGTTAATGTTGACATGCACCTACTTCAGATATCTCTATGCAGCAGTCTGCCTTTCTGCTTCTTCAGACTTTGCGTTCGTAGCAGCTCAAGCGATTTCAAGTCAAACTCTTCTTGCGGAATCTTGTTGGTGCCGCAGCACGCAATGCCACGGGACAACACTTCCGGCTCTCCACTCTTGGCGACTGACAATCACACCGCTGCCACTTGTATACACACAAACTTTGCTGATGCTGTATTATTACTTCTTGATATCCAAGCAATGGCTCTTATCTGATCGGGTATCTCAGAATGCCGTCAAAATGTAGCGATAGCCTACAAGCAGTGGGGGAGGAAACTCCTTTACTCCTCCCTGGTCCACTTACACCGCCGAGTGTGGATCTCGAGGGTCGCTCTGTGGACGACTCACAAGCTTTTACCCCGAAGTCTCCGGCTGCAATCATATCTGTGCTTTTGATTGGTACGCTCAACTGTGATACCCAGCATCAAGCTCGTGGCTTCAAAAGAATTTAACCAAGCTCAAAACAGGAGTCTTTGTTGCCAACGCGGAAGGATCACTTGTTCTCGCGACATATGGAAAGATATCTTCTGAGTTCAACGATTTGAAAAATGCGAGTTGGTTGGTCACCAGTTATGTGCTGGCGGTCAGTGCGGTACAACCAATCGTGAGTACTATCTGGTGCCTGGCTGCCTGCTTTGTTGATAGAAGTGACTGAGAGTGATCTATGCAGTACGGAAAGCTGAGTGATATCTTTGGTCGAGCCAATATGCTTTTGGTTGCTTATGCACTCTTTGCAATGGGATGGTGAGTTCCCGACTGTTGATATTGAGTGGGGTACTGATGCAGACTTGGCGTGCAGTCTCGTCTGGTATGTCACACCCTTGCATTGAGATGTGTACATCAATCGGTGCTAATATGGCCATGTAAGTGCGTCAGGACAGTCGTTACAGATTGTTGTTTCAGGAAGGATCATATCCGGAATCGGTGGAGCTGGGATGGGATCTTTGGTGTCCATCATTATTACTGGTATGGAAACACACTTCAGGTCATCAATTCATGCTGCTGATACTTAGTAGATCTTGTTCCTCTAAGAGAGGTCGGTTCTTGGCGAAGTTATGTCAATATCGTATCGACCACTGGACGAAGCCTTGGTGGTCCCATTGGTGGGTACCTTGCTGATACAGTGGGATGGCGATGGTGAGTCCCTGAATGAAGCCCGGAAATTGTCAGCTAACAGTCTTCAGGTCTTTCCTTGGTCAATGTCCGCCGACAGTGCTTGGAATGCTACTGGTATGGCTCATGGTCCCAAACACTACATCCATGAAGTCTTCTGAAAGTCAAGACGACGGTACAAAACTTTCGCGGGTAGACTTTCTCGGCTCCTTGATACTTGTAGTAGCCATGATCACTTTCCTCCTTCCCATGGAACTTGGCGGCGTCATCTGTCCTTGGTCGCATCCAGTCATAGCTACACTTGTGGGCTGCTTCGTTGTAGCCTCACTTATGTTCATATTGGTGGAGACGCGAGTGGCGAAAGAACCGATACTTTCGCTGTCACTGATGACGTCCTGGGAAATTTTGCTGCCAAATACTGTCATGTTCTGCCAGTCGGCTGCACAACTCGGCGTAAGTCCTCTGATTCTCTCTCTATGTATATTCTTGACCTTGCATAGATGATGTTCACGGTTCCTATTTTCTTCGAAGTCATGCAAGGTGCATCATCTGCCTCCGCGGGTGCACGTCTCTTCCCTGCCGTAGTAGCTGTCGCTGTTGCAGGTTTACTTGGCGGATACCTGACCAAGAGGTAACCTTTTCCTCGCTATCCGGGAGATTATTTCTGACAAATTGCTAGGACTGGAAGGTACAAGAAGCTTCTAATAATTGCTACCATGTCTTCATCGGTGTCGTATCTCCTTCTCGCCATCCGTTGGAATGAGAACACCAATATTTGGGAGTCTCTCTACATTGTCCCCGGGTGAGTTCGTCGATATCTCCATTAATATTTGCGCGAAGAAGTACTAATTGTTTTGAAGAGGCTTCGGCAATGGTCTCATCCAATCTGCAGCATTTGTGGCACTCACAGCCAAGGTCAGCACCGACGATATGGCTATGGCATGTTCAAGTTTCTACATGAGCGCTAACACGGGAACGGTCATTGGACTGGCATCTACAAATGCTGTTCTGCAAGGAACCTTAAGACGGAGTTTGGAAATCAGTTTGGTGGATCATCCTGATGGCGCCAACGTAAGTTCCTGAACACCCTTTGCCATTTCTGCAGGATGATTAGCTTTGCTCGTTGAGGACGAAGTTTGCAAGCAGAAAGTGACTGACTTTTTGTCGATCAGATTATCGATCAAGCATTGTCCAATATCGAGTATATCAAAGCGCTCCAGGGACCAATCAAACGCACCATTCTTGATGCGTACAGCCAGGCGTTTAGATACGCGCATTGTGAGTGCATATCTTTCTTGTATTTGGGGTAATTTTGACAAATGCCCTCGCAGTCAGCAACCTTGCTTTTGCAACCATCGCATTCGTATCGAGCATCCTGGTCAGAGAACATGAAATATAGTGTTTTTTTGAGCTCGATGCGATTGTTTGGCTGAGCTATTCGAGGTTGTTGGAGTCATTTGGGGCAAGTAGCAAAATGCAGAAATCTAGTTCGAGAGCCATGACATTTACCGAAATGGACTATTTAAAAACTCGGGGAAATTGAAAATCAAAAGGATCTTTACTTAAACGTGGCTTCAGAGACTTGATTCCATGATAGTCTTGTAAACTGCTGCTAGATGAGAAGAGCAGGACCTCGCTTGACCCCCAGTGCAGCATCACCACCCAGGTCGAGGTCCAGCACCTTATCACGGCCGCTTTGCGATTCAATAATGGGGCTTCTTTACCGAATGACTCTGTCGGGCTGACAGTCGCCATAAGACGGCGCAGTTCCACTTCCAAAAAAGGAAGGTGTAAACCCTGCTTTTCGATGAAGATTTTCCAAGTCAGAAAAGATAAGACCAGTCCAAGAACCCGAAATCTCGAAATGGAATGATTCCAGCCAGCTGCCATACCCCTAAGGCTGATATCAAAATCTCGCTACCCCCTTGCGCTTCGCTTATTGTTAACATGGAGAACGTCTTTCGTTCTGAGCGGCTTATTTACCGTGCGATCGAAGACACACCCCAGGACGAGGATTTCATGCACACCATCCAAGCCGACCCTGTCGCCTTCTCCAATTCAGATAATGGTCTGCTTGCGCCTATGACGAGGAAGGAAAGCGGTGCATGGAAGAAATCTGTGCAAACGAACAAGCTCATCGGCGTTATCATCTGTCTTGCACCCCCACATTCTAACCCCGCACTTCCAGTCGACACAAAGCCTACGCCCCCGACGCCAATTGGATGTATCGCACTTACGGGATTGAAACCCGGGTACTTTCAGCATCGTAATAGCTATATCAGTGTTGATATCATTGCGCCGTATCAGCGGAAAGGGTATGGAAGTGAAGCCATCAAGTGGGTTCTGGGTTGGGGGTTTAGAATTGCGGGCCTTCATCGAATTGGGATTGAGTGCTTTTCGTATAATGCTGGGGCGAGAGAACTGTATGAGGGCAAGTTGGGTTTCGAATTTGAGGGAAGGGAGAGAGAGGTGTTATGGCACAACGGAGGCTGGCATGATCTGTTGTCGTTCTCGATGTTGGAGAGCGAATGGAAGAAGACAGTAGCTGTGGGGAGCTAGGAATGTCAATAACATCGCTTCGCCATGAATTTTGCTCACCCCCTTCGACCTTCACATTCCGGTGCTAATGACCCTCTCAAAAATGGGCGTACAGAGCTGAAGTTGTTGGCTATCATCGAGGGAGGTGATGTTGGGCTTGATCACCCGGCTGTAAATCCAAGCGCGACACGTTGTTTTCATATATGCGCGTGTCTCGATATCCTTATTCTGCATCTCAACAACCTTCATCGCGCCCCACATTCCCCTCGTCATTCTGTCCGGCGGAATGTGCGTGGTCTTCGATTGTTGCAATCATGGGTAATTCCAAGTTTGTACCCTAACATGGCACCTGAGATGTAATGTAGCTCACATTGAACAGGTTGTGGGGCGTGTTGAAGGAGAGTGAAGTCGTTGCTATTGCTACATTCACGGCCAACCAATTTGAAAAGCAGAAACGATTTCTACGAATAGCGATTGATGAGGCTATCTGGAGGCGGAAGTTCTTTGTGTCTGACGCAAACCTTAATGAGATTAGGAGTAAGCTTTTTACGGCTCCATCTGAACGCTGCTGTACATCAAATGCTGAAACCCACACCAGAAGTCTTTGCGGCAAATCCTAGCGAGAAAAACATATTATGGCGCATTCTTCAATTCTTACGACTCAATGTCCAACCTGTCTTCGTGGCGGATGGGCAGAACCGTCCAGAGAAGAGAGGTAGAAGCGTGTCGTGTACGGAAACGATGATTACACACGATTGTGATGCGAGAGATGTTGGATGTTGGACCATATGGGCGTGACATGGCACAAGGCTCCAGGAGAAGCAGAGGCAGAGTGCGTCGAGCTGGAAACACTCGGTATCGTAGAATGTGTCTGGACGGAAGACGCCGATGCACTCATGTTCGGTGCCAAGGCGGTGCTGCGGTTCCAGTACACCACAAAGGGTAT
The DNA here is from genome assembly GCA_017365405.1 of Cadophora malorum. Classification (NCBI taxonomy): domain Eukaryota; kingdom Fungi; phylum Ascomycota; class Leotiomycetes; order Helotiales; family Ploettnerulaceae; genus Cadophora; species Cadophora malorum. The sequence continues at coordinate 62,599 of JAFJYH010000107.1, read as the reverse complement.
TAAGGACAATTACAATATTCGAGTCTACCGGTCCGAGGATATATTGGCCAAATTTCGAGGCTTTGATCGGGAGGGTCTGGTCCTATTCGCGGTGATCTGTGGTGGAGATTATGACACTGTTGGTCTTCGTGATGCAGGTCCACATAATGCAATTCAAGCCGCCAGGAATGGCTTAGGAAGGACCCTTTGTCAGGCTTCGGACACAAACGCCCTGTCGGGCTGGCAAAATCGACTTCAGGGATTCTTGAAAGCGATTCAGAGCAGCATCCGAGTCGACAAAGACTTCCCTAAAGCTGAAGCTGTGCGAAACTATCACAGGCCATTGGTCTCATCTCACGCGGTTCTTATGCGACTTCAAGCTGGCTGGTTCGGCAAAGAGTTTATCGAAGATCAGCTTTGGCCTCTCCTCGGGCCGAGATTTAATTTTTGGTTCAAGGAATATGTTAATCATATCATTCCAATCATCTTAGTCCGCTCGCTTGCACAGACAACTCCAGGTCAAGAAGCGAGTAACTCGTGTTACCAGATACAATGGATCGTGGCAGATGGAGCATCTTGCTCTAAGTTACCGTACGTGTTATCTTCGGTCACTCCAATGGACTTCGACGAGAGAGTGCGAGGTTCCAGCCCGAACAAATGGCGCCCTGAGGAGCGGGTAGAGTGTGACCAGATCCTTGATGTGATACTAAAGCATGCAATCCCAATCCCAAATGTTGTGCTATCGATGCCTTATCTCTGTCACCAAGTCCGCCACCAAGAAAGGGCATAAGAAGTGCTCTATCAGCAGGCGCGCCAAGTGCTGCGCCCAGGCTTCAGAATCGGCTCGAAGTCGTCGATTTGATTTCTGAAGACGCAGCAGAGAAGGAACTACCTCTGGCACCAATCTCGCCCAACACCCTGCTCCGCCACAAACGGCTTGCGCACCTCGAAACCCAAGTGTCTCAGGGCCGTACAAGATTATATTACCTTAAAGAATTTGACATTGACCTAACATGACTGCTACGTCAGGACTGGACTGGCTCCAAATCTGGCTCACGGAGGGGGAAAGGCGCACATTCTCTCTTTGTCTCAACACAGATCTGTGCAACAGAGCAGACTATCTTGCTTTTTAATATACCTCGACAGCTTTTGTTTTTGGTCTTTCTCTTTGCTGCTATCTGTATGCAATTTGCGGCAACTCAGCTTGACCAGTCGCGCAATCTCATGTTCTGTTCTTGATTCGGCTACCTAATCGCATCTTCCAGCTCGTATCCAATTTTGCATTGAATTTAAAGGAGCATTGAACCCCATGACATGACTTTCGATCAAAACTTTAGACTCCTACCTGGACGATCAGGGATAACAAAAGCATACAAGCAGGATACAAAACGCTGCTAGGTCTCAGGACTAACGCAGCTGAAGCAGGATGTGCCTGCTTCGGCGAATGGGCGCTGCTAGTAAGTGGCTCCTTTTCTGGGAGTGATAGGCTCTTCGCCTCCTTCCCCAACTCCACAATATTGCTCTTTGCAGATTCGAAGTTCTTCTGTGCCATGCTAATCTTGTTATCCTGTAGGTCATACACCACGTACGCATACCGAAGGATGGCTTCACCCAAGACGGTGATCTCGAACGGAGAAGAGTCGTTCGCACTCTTGACCATCGGCGACTGGTTGAATGCGAGGAAGCAGAGACATGGTGTTGTCTCCGTTGACGATCTCTCGTCGCTGCAGCCAGGTGCTTTGAGGACCAAGTCACTAAGTGGGACATCGATCTTCGCTCCTTCTACGCCGCCAAAGCAAAATGTAACATTTTCGTTCGAGACATCTTCCCGGATTGTACAGTCGACAGTGTGAATCTTCTGCGTTCCAACCTCGACCTCTTTAAAATGGGAATCGGGGTACCCAGGCTGGGAGTTTCGAAACTTCTCTAAGAGTGGTTCGAAAACACCCTTTTGGAGATGTGAGATACGCGAAGATGGATCGAGAATCGCAGGAATGTTATAAGCGATCGACCCGTTCTTGCCGAGCTCCAAAGACACTATCATTACTTGCAGGGCGTGGTAGGATTTATGGCCAGTGGCATCAGTATGTGGCACGATCGGCAATCCCGTTATCGATCCGTGGAATTTTGAGGTGTCCATACCGCCAAACAATATCGTGCCAGTCTCGGTATCCTTGTCGAGGTGGATACTGTAAGCTTTGTAATGAATGGTACCTTCCTTAGCCAGATTGTCGAGGAAAGTCTGCGCCTGGCCCTCGTGCCTTCCGTGGTGCGACACCCCACTCGCATAGCCCAGGCCGAGTATGCCATTCATCTTCAAAGTGGAGTTCTGTACAGTGCTGATCTGGATGTTTGGAAATTGTACTCCGTCCACGATTAGCTTTTCGATAGCACGGTGGCCTTGGATACGATGCTCATTTCGAGAAGCTGAGAAGACATCTAAATGATCAGGCTTGTACGTCGAGGATGCGGAACTATTGTCTGAGTAGACGGTCAGCAATTTGACCTTATAGACTATTAGCGGGTCTTACATCTCTGTTCGTTTCCTTGAGGCTCTGCCTTTGGTGCCAGAATCCAGGTGAAAGCACTTCCAATATCAATCGTCATGTTGACCTTCTGTGGCGGAGTGCCGACGCTGATTTCTGCGACATATCGATTTGTTTCGCGGAATATTGGCAGCTGAAGAACATGTGGCGACTTCAAGGGATTGTTGGGAGGTACAGAACTCGCATATGACATGCCCGCGGCCATGGAGACCGCGAGAAATGTGCTTGTGGATACTCTCATTCTGCACAGCAAATACGTCGTGATTCTGATGCTTCACCGAGATTTTCTTTTTGATTTTGTGCTTTTCTTCTGTCAAAATTGTTGTTTTAACTTCAGCGACATGGTTTTCCAGCGAAAATAAATGCTACGAAAATCAAATATCTGGCTAAGTCCGAATCTAGATCTCGATATGGCTAGTGGTTCCCTTCAGCCCCAGATATCTGCACGACAAGCTTCTAGAGTTCTTTTATTGTCCACTTGGACTAGTCTATCCTTTCTCTAGAAAAAGTGCTTCGTCTTAGTAGAGAGCCGGACTGGACCACCACCCTCGCTTAATCGCATAGCTTCACATCATCACGTAGACAGTCCGACTAATTTGATCCATCAGGGCATGCAGCTAGTTGGCGATTCTTGAAAAGCTTGGGAAGCGTGATTCTATGTGCCTGCTGAGTCTACAGGTTTATCTGCTGACCTTGGATTGAGGAAATTGTCACAAGGCTGCTGCGCCACTTCCCGCAGATGGCGCGAGGCTCTGTAGAATTGTGAACCCACCAATCTACTGCACCACTTCGTAGCGAATCCTCGATCGCTTCTCTTTTCAGTTTACAGTGCATCCTTCGAACATTGATCGGGCGGAAATTGTGGGGTCAAGATTCTGAGTATCTAATTCAGAAGTGTGTGGACGCCTGAAGCTGGCATAGCCTCAAAGCTTGGGACCGATTTTGGCCTCCGCAGGTAACCACAGTTCCTGTAGATCCGGATGCATGACTTCATTCGTCTTCTCCAATCTACTTTTCTGACTTTAATTCCTTCGGTGTTCTTCGTTGTACAATACAAATCCTGCATATGTCACCTCCAAGTTCTTCTTTGGGCAGTTCATACATAGTCATCAAGAAGATACACTGGCAAGGCAAAGCGGAAACAATGGCCCCTTTCATATTCAAGAAAGTGAAGTTGAGGCTCAACCGAACAAAGGAAGAAACGTCGTTCCAAAAACCTGGGGATATCCCAGATATTGACACATCCAAGGTCCCAGCGCCAGACGCAGCAAGTATCCCAGTTCGAGACGCGGAAACCCCTCCTCCAACATACCAGAAGGCCGAGACTAAACCAAAGCCATCATCTCCCACGGAAGGAGTCACAACAACAAAAGACTTCAAAATCGCATCGAAGCCGTGGCTTGAAGTCACGATCGAGCCATCATACAATCCAGAGCCGATAGAATTCATAACCGAGAAGTCGACCCCACAATGGAGGTGGCCCAACACTCATGTCCGAGCTTGGCTCCTAGCTGTTCTGACGAACGAGATCAAGTCCAAGCCATTGTTGGCGTTGGAAATTGTAGAAGAAGAGATGGGAATTGGTGCGAATCTGTATTGTCGGACGAGGTTGTATTGGACTAGAGTGTTGGACTGCGAGGATGGGGAAATGGTGTATATGAAGTTGATGGGGGTGAGGGAGAAGGAGGGGGCGGTGCCGGAGTTTTGTCATGTTAGGAAGAGGTGATGGTCTGTTTTCTGTGCTTGAATTGGTATAAAATGGAAATAAGTGGCAGATCAGATCGTAGAGAAGTGGCGTTTCTGGTCGCTAACGGGAGTGTAGTCCACAAACTTCACCAGAGGTCGACTAGCTGAGAAGATCTTGTACTAATTGAAATCTTTATATGTAATTACTGGGCAGTCAACTCTAGCCAATCAGAGCATTTCCGGTTTCTCTCTCCCCTCAAAGCCATTGCTCTGCCCCAGCAATATCTCTACGTTATATCTTCATAAAGTCCAACGCTACAATGTTCAGACATTCCTCATAACTTCAAAGCCGTCCAACGCCTCCCAATGCTTTGATCAGATTGCAGCAAAGCTTACAATACAAGAGAACCAAGAGTCCGAAATCAGTTTCAACCATGCAAATCCCAAGACCGTCCTATTCATGGGAGAACAGCCTGCACAAAAGCTCTGTAAGCCGGATGCTTAACTACCGTACTGTGTACAGTATTGAAGCCACGGAATGGATACAGCTCTCCCTTCGCATTCGTGGTGCCCTGGAAACGCCGGTGCAAGGCTTCAGTAATGACCTTGAACTCCGAACGTCGGATTTCTCGGTTGACTGAAAGCATAGCAAACTGAACAAGTTCCCAGGCATAAATTTTATGTACGTCCTCCCACGGGATCCGCGGACCAGAAAGCAACTGGTTCTGTCCGTTGGCATCAAAGCAGTAGTTGTGGATGAGCGGCAGGTGAAAGCTCATTCCGGCTCTTGCAGTCTGAGGCAGGTCGAATCCATATTCTAGCTCTTTTTCGTTGATCTTTGCAGCTCGTGGCGGCATTGTCCGGGTGGGGACTGGAGGAGATTGGTTGTGAATTGGAAAACCTGGTGGGCTTGTGGCTTGGGCTGCGAGAAAACCTGCGAGATAGCCCGTGATCGTCGTGGTCTTTGTCGCCCGAATAGAAATCCGTGGAGAGGGTATCATCTGTGTATTTCGCGCGGCGGCGATTATTGGAGTGGCTGATTGAAATTGAGGGGCCTGAATGTCGCTCATTGCAGCCAAGGGCTAGAGTGGCTCAATGTTTTGTGAAAAGTTGGTATCTTGAAGGCACCGAAGCCATTTGTGCTGGGTGGAAGTATTCATTCGCTGGGCTGGCTTGAAGATATGGAGGACTATCGGCTTTCTGGGTTGGAGCTAACATTGTCCGCAGAACTTCGTCGGATACGAGAGCCTAAGCAAGGTCAGAGGGATACTCAGGCCATAATCGTGTGGAGATTTACTGGACTTACTGGATCTACAAATGACTTTTGGTATACTCCACGGTTGAAAACCGGTGAAAGATTAGCAAAAAGGTGGTTTCGCTTCCACGGAAGTGGGACTTACAAGCAAAGACGGCCCATTCTGGTGGACTTCGGCTGCCCATAAGCGGCCATGTATGGAAAGCTCGCAGTAGACGGCATTGTGTCGTATTCTTGTGAAGGACTTGAAAGGCGTTGAATCAGAGTGATTGACGGAGAACCGAGCCAGCTATAAAAGATACAGAGCCCCTTGAATGCACAAACAGAGTCGTGGTCGAGGACGAGTTTATGTTTCCTTCAATGAAACGAAGCAAATCCTGCGAAGGAGCTTGAAAGACACAACGTTTGGCAATACTGACCGAAACCACGGATCAGCACAGCGTTTAGATAGACAACCAAGCTGCAAGAGCTACCGCTGTTCGAGTCGTAGTCTTTGGATCGTGTGATGATTCGAGGGGAGAGTCGGTTCGAGGTAGCGCGTGGCTGTGTTTTGGGAGGTCAAAAAACGCGCTAGCAATGCGCGAGTCTCATTCAGGAAGTCTGTTATGTTTCCCTCTGTAAGTTCACCTTGTGCATCCTTGGTGTGGGCGCTCGAGCCACCCAAGCTAGTGTATGTTCTTGGTTCTTCTTTTCAAAGCCTGCCTCCTTTCTTCGACAAGCTCAAGTGCTTTCGACCCCCACACTTCCTACAGCATTTATAGTCCGCGAAATGAACGGCAACGGCTCACAGGCACTACACCTCGCAACATGTGTACACGGAACTATCTCCTGGGCTGGCCTGCTCGATTGAACTCAAGTTCACCTATTGACCGGCACAAACAATGAAAGCTGGCTCCAAGCCTCCCCAAGCAGATCCCGTTCTGTACACCGTGCTGACATAGCGCATGAGCGCAAGCGAACGAGGTCTCGCCGTGGATATGTGGGTGAACAATACTTGGCAGGAATAGCAAATTTCAACAGAATGATGAAACTAAGGCAAATAAATCTATTGTGCAGTAGCAGGAGTGTACCCATAAGGAGTTGAAGCTCGCTCAACCCAGGTCGACCATTCAACAGAGAGGAACCTCACGAATGTAAGAAGGCACGAAGGACCCGAGGCTCGGTTAGTTAGTATTAGTCAGCAATAGGTCTTACAGTAAGACCCCGCGGCTTCCCTTAGACTCAGAGAATCAAGCCTTCGATATACCACATTTGCCTCACCACCGTGAGTCTCACAACGAGGAGGGACGAATTCTCGTAATCAGATTTCCACAGTCAACAGTCAACATCATCTGAGGCTGGTTTGGGATCAAAACCTGTTTTACTCAGCAGCAGTGGTAGTGACGCAGCGTAGACTTTGCAGGCTCCTCTCACAACAGTCTTTACAGAGGCAATTCGAGACTACAAAGTGACAGCAGGCCGTGCAGACAGGGAGCCTCGTGGGGTCATAGCGTCCCATTGCTTTCCACTCTAATTTTTCATGAAATCCTCCTGACATTGGAGGAGTCTTACCAACTCCTACAATTCCTTGTACAGCCCACCGACAAGAAGTGATCGGTCTTGCACCTTGGAAGGTGCTTCGTACATGTTATTCTTCCGATCATACCAGTCAAAAACATTCATCAATTTGCCATCCCCATCGACAAAGTCAAGATCGTCGTTTGCGCGCAGGAAGTAAGTCGTCGAGTAACGGTCGACGTCGGGAAGTGGCAAGACTCGGTGCACCGCTGACTTTAGTCTGCCATTGGTGAGAAATCGGAGGACGTCAGCAACGTTTACAATGGCGCACCCTGGACGCGGCTCAACGAACCCCCATTCCAATTCTGGATTCCCTTTGTTTTCTGGTGAGAATACTTGAAGGCCCCACTGAGGGGCGAAGACGAGAGTGAGTGTTCCATAGCCTGTGTGCACGTTGTGACCCACGTTTTGTCCGGTCCGATCCATGGGGACACTGGGAGCATTACGAGGTCAGTAGGAATTCCGGTCTGCTGTATTCAGTACTCGAGCTTATGCCTCGCGCAGTCTAGACTCGAATGGACGTATTGCGGAATCACTTACTACTACGAAGTCAGTACGAGGACCAAAATGATTGGAAAACTGATGCTGACCTAGTGAAGAAATGCCAGGGCGCTCTTAGAAGGGCTGTTGTTTTGATGGAAGGTATTGAGACTTTGACTTCCTCGCATGCCCAAGGCATTGGAAATTCGGTCCAGCAGAACATGAGTAACGTAGTGGCATTGGCTCTGGAATCGTGCAAATGACTCGTGATTATCCTCCACAACTTTTGGCAAGCCCCATCTGCCTTCCTGTTCAAATCTGCCGGTCGATTTGGATACCTAGCCGACATGAAACGTATGTCCAAGTAACAACTTACTTTCAGGACTTCCCAGCCATCGCGACCTCCGTGTGTTCCAGCTTGAGATCCAATTGGCTTATATCTGGATTTCTGCCCGTCAGTAGGTCTTCATTCGTCACAAGAAATGTTTTTGGATCGGACTTGCCCATGAGACGCCATGCTAATAGCAAATTCCTTGAGTTTAACCTCAGTGGGCTGAGCGAACCATTCTTTCATGAGTGACGATAGTTCTGCAAAGGTATTCAACATATTTGCAGAATATTGATCCGAAATCTCCAGGTAGAAGAAGCCATCTTTCTCGCATGAAATAATTAGTTTCTCGATTTGTTCAGGATTGCAGTCAAGTAGTTTTGAAAAGACAACCGTATCCAGCTGGGCGATAGGCTCATGGTGCTCCGCCATACCGCCATTCTTGGCTGAGATCGTGCCTGGCATGATGAAAACAAGTTGGTGAATAATATAGGCAAGTAGAACCAATTCAGATAGCTGATAAATCTGCTCAAGATGAGGTAGTTTCTGAGCAGGATAGCTGACTCGAACAGTCTCAGATAAGTGGCAATCTTATTCCAGATGATTTGAATTGAAAGTAAACTATACTAAAGTTCGTTCTCACAAACTTGTCCTTATATTACTTTAGCATTGTACAACATATATCTCCGTTCCATATCAGTACCTAAATTAGTGCATAGTGTAATGTATCTCCATGACATGCGTTTAGGTCACAGTTCCAGGCTGAATGGTTACACGTTTTGGAAAAAGCTGCTCTTGTGCGAAATAATGGTTCCCTTGTTCTTACTTCTAGTTCAAATACACCGAATTAGGAAGGTGGATGTGGATGTCTTGGCAACGACTGAATGTCACATTGTTCCCCTGAGACTTCAGCTGTGCCGCATAATCCAACGTTAGATTTGAGAACAGCTACCAACCGGTATTTGAAAAAGTACGTCAGCAACTATACTGCAGTATTACCGCAACATTGAAGTCACACGGCTGTGCGGCACCATCAGAAGTCTTCACCGATAATCCTGTACCAGAAAACCTTCGTACATGCACGACCGTTGCTGTGTCACCACGCGAGAAAGCTCCGGCATCATCTTCACCGACTTGCGCTTTGCCAATGCTTGGTTCCAGCTGCGCCGTATGCTTCATTCTTTGCTCCACCAACCGGCAGACTCATCATTTTTCAGAATCAAACTTGTGGGGTGACTCACTTAATTTTTCAAAGGTTGTGTCCGTCGCTTCACGGCTCAGTTCTGATTCATCCTGCTTTGAATTTCGCAACACATTAACGGTATCGAACTGCAGACAGCCTCCAGAATGGGGCGCGAGAACTCGATGCTTCAACGAAATGGCGATGTTTCTGTTGGCCTGGCGGACCAGAATGCTCCTGCCCCAGAAGAACTTACCCACGGACGGGCATTATCATCTCGAGATCGCGGAAGGGCAGCATGGACATGCTTAACGGCTATCTCAGTCATTTCCATGGTCACATGGGGTATGATTCCGTACAATTGAAGTTGTCCTCGCAAATGATATACTGATGAAACCTCAAGGATTTGGTGCCAGTCAGGGAGTCTTCCGCGAGCATTATTTCAAGAGTGGGCCGTTCAAAGGCAATCAACTTGTCGCTTCAATTGGTCTTCTTGTTGTGGTGTGTTCTGGTGGTGGGAAAGGAATAATTAATGTACTGACATTTGAAAGGGAATACTGCAATCACTGTCACCTTTCACACTCAAGCTCATCACCACATATCCCCACGTACGGTTCTACATGATGTGGGCCGGCATGGTTCTGGTGGTCGCATCCACCCTCGGAGCAGCTTTTGCGGCGACAGTCAGTCCCTATTCACCTTTGTTCGCCAACAAGTGGAGTACTAATAATTCTGAAAGGCTGTTCAAGTCATCATGACCCAAGGTCTGATGTATGGAATCTCCAGCAGTCTTCTCTTCGCCCCATGTATCAGCTTCGTGGACGAGTGGTTTCTTGAGCGTCGCGGCCTCGCGAATGGTATATTGTGAGTATATACACTTGAATGCTTCATGTCATTGAGCGCCTGTAATGCTGACGGTTAAAGCTTTGCTGCGCCAAACATCGCTTCGGCAGTTTACTCTCCCATCTACTCAATTCTACTGGACAAATTTGGGCCACGCAAGACACTTATCGGCTGGGCGGTGTTTTCTGGCGTGGTTCTTCCGCTTGCTATTCTCTGTGTACGCCCGCGACATCCTTCCACCCGCCGCGTTGGAAGTGATTCCCAACAAACCAAGCCTTCGTCTATGAAGCTATTCAGAAAGCCACTGTTGTGGCTCTTCGTCCTGTCAATGGCCTTACAAAGCTTGGCGAACAACATTCCGGCAAACTATCTACCTAGCTATGCGACTGATCTGGGTGTGTCTTCCAGCAATGCGGCGCTGCTGGTCACATACCTTTCGTTATCTGGTGTAGTAGGTCAGCCTTTGGCAGGAGCTTTGACGTAGGTTACTGTGGATCTCCTGGATTTATTGAAAGCAGAAATTAATATGTCGAGACAGCGACGCCGTCGGACCTCGGATACCACTTCTACTCAGCACTCTAGTCAGTACCTTCGCTGTCCTCGTAGTTTGGGGTCTCGGCAAGGAATATTGGACCATGATCATCGTTTCGCTGCTCTTCGGTGCGTTTGCATTCAGTTTTATGGTGCTTCGCAGTCACATGGCTGCGATCGTGGTAGACGATATGGAGAATGAAGGAGATGAGCTCTTAGTGTCCGGTATTCTTCTTATGACTCGAGGGCTAGTCGGTGTTGCATCTGGATATGTTGCCGCTGCTATCTTACAAAATACCGAGAGCATAGGGATTCAGCCGGGATATGGAGCTGGAAAGTGGCGTACATTCATCATATTTCAAGGAGCTGTAATGGCAGCGTCCACTATTGGCATTCTGGGGATGCTGAGAAAGAAAAAGGCTCAGACAGCAAGTTGACATCTTGTCAGCTGCAGTTGTATCAAATATCGATACCTAAAGGTGCTTGAAGGTGTTCACAGGGTTCAAGATATGCGTGCAGTGTCACCAAACCGAGTCGTACCTTGCATCATCAAGACTTCTGAGTAATATGTTCTCGGAAGTACTGATTTTGAATGATGAAGCACACATCTCAGCAGCACGTGTGAATTGATGTTTATTCATTTCCACTACCTGTAAATCCAACGGCAGCGGATCCGCGACTGGGAATACTCTTCGTGTCCAAAGATGTGCATCAAGACATTCCGGTTCCTGATATTACCAAGAGCAATGTGGCAAGCCTCCCAATCCTTGACACTCTTCCACCTTTCGGTATTCTCTACGCAGTCTAGTGAATATGGGAGGATCTGACAAGTGACACTGGTAGACTGTCCGCACCCTGCCTTCTCGGGGATGCTGAACAGTGAAGACAATTCCAGACTGCAACTGAAAATCGCTCCTGACGAGAGACATGAGGAGTTTTCAGCTGAAGGATCTGTCAACTCATTCTTCAAATTCCTAGGAGACGGTGATAAGGAATTTACTACTCGAACCAAACCACAAGTTGCCCTTACTGAGACTCATCTTATCGCACATCAATAGGATCCACCCTACATTGTAACGTTCTTCGTAAAGAAATCAAGTAAGGATGGACGTTCGTTCCATAGCGCTGTTTTGGGCGGACAAGCCGAAGGGTATGGTAACACGAAAGACCATCTGCACGACATCCGCTCCACTCGGAGGTAGGATCTGGCCACTGCATAATCTATCCTCAACGGGCGTATGACGCGCATGAGGCGACACATGGCTTAGGCCTGGCAATGTGGGGGGTTGAAGCACGGAGGTACTCGGCATCCATCAGCTTTGCGGCCTCGTGGACGGAGTGCGGTGTTATCTTGGAAGGTTTCAAAATCAGCTTACGGTGTGAACGACAGGTGTGACAAGCAAATTTTAGAATCAGGATCGCATGCCAAACATCCATACCGACCAAAGAACCATCAGTCCGTGCCTCATCGTGGAACGTCGGATATGACTCACTTTGATAACTCCGAGTCTGATTCTGAGAAAATTCAAGGATCCCAAGTCGTAAGACTAGGAGTGGCTGGACATCAGATCATGGACGTAACGTGGACTCGTTGGGGTGGATCGTAGACCGGTGTCTTGGCTGTGATACAGAAACTTCCCGTTATAGACAAACGTCATCCGGCTCTTATGGTGATATGAAGTGACGAAAATGGTGCGCTGCAATCTGGAGAGAGCCGTCTATTGTCAGCTCTTATTTGAGGCGATGTGTTCAGAGCTTAATGTCTGGCCACCGTCCACTTCAAACTTCCGTCTAGGGGGGACAACAAGATATCCGCCGCGAAAATCTCATTTCAGCAGAGAATCTAGTCAGCCAGCTCCAAGATCTCGACATCGAAATCGACGTTTACGATGCCCAGCACGCGACTATCAACCAAGCCGGCCGAGAACAATTTCGAGCAGCTAGTCATGTCTCTCATAGACACCCTCGGCTCCTCAGGCTTGATATCCGACGATTTCGATCTCGAGAAACTCACGACCTTATTGCAAGAGTACGAAAGTAATGAGCCAGAATGGGGACATTATGCGCTCGCTGATCAGAGCAATCGCTACACGCGAAACCTCGTCGACGAAGGGAATTGAAAAAATAATCTGGTAATGTTTCCACTAAGTGAAGTACATTTGAATACGCCTCCGAATATCGTGAGGAATGGATGTTATGTGTTCGATGAATATACAGGGAAGGAGACACATGTAAGAAGTTGTGAATATCACTCGGTACACGGGAAGATGGTCAGTGGGGAGCATGGGAGGCCGTTGACACAAGTTGCGATTTAGTCATGGGTTGTGATTTGAAGGACATATATTGCTTTAATTGGCTGGAAACTAAGTAGTTGGCAATGTGCTATGAATTCAGAGGGGTGCTGGAAAGACTGATGTTTTCTCCTTACTATCTAGTCGTCGAGTGCGGCGCTCGCTTATTGTTGCCCATTCATTGTTGACATCGCTTGTTGCAAGGGGTCATTGATGCAACACACGACGTACTTCTACAGTAACTACGGAATAGTGCATGCACGAAATAGGAAAGAACTGAGAGTTCCATGGATAAGGCATAATATCCTGACCGAAAGGCAAACATTATCGGGCCATGAAGGCCGAAGTACCACGAATGGCACATAACATAAGACTGGAGATCAAGTCACGATGCTACGACAAGTGAAAAGCGATTGTGCATGCTAAAATCTCTTGGATTCCAGCAAAGCCAACTAAATGACCAGAACGAAAATAAATATATACAAAGTTTTTTCCCAGCCCCCGCTATGTTCTCTTCCCCCAAAAAATATATACAATTCGAAGTTTCTTCACCACCACTCTCTACATACCCTCTTGATCTATCCCCTTTATTCAAAAGCAACACGCTTAGAAGTCAAGAGTGGCACCAGCAGAAGCAGTAACAGCAGCCTTAACATTGGCCGAGCCAAGAAGAGTGTACTCGTAAGGAACAGTCTTCAAAGTACCAGCATCAACGGTGTTTGTTCCGGAGCCGAGATCGACGTCGTTGATGGTGGCGAAACCGACGGTATCGGAGTCGGCGGATTCGATGGCCTTGGCGATGCCGGAGAAGGCGGAGGACTCGATGAGGACTTCGGCGCCCATGCGGGTGTTGAGGCCGGTGGAGGAGGTCTCGGAGTATTGGCTGTGGGAGTGTTAGCTTTGATTAGGCAAAGATTTGAGGGGGGGAGATTGGATGGCATGGTGAGGGAAGGTCTTACTTGAAGATGTGGGCAGTTCCGAAACGGATGGATGGGCCACGAGAGTTGATGTTCTTGAAGTAGTTGTTGGCGTATGTGACGATCAAGTGTCCGGTATCCTCATCAGCGTTGGAGTCAGAATGGCCGACGAGGGATGCCTTGAAATGGTCGTGGAGGTAGGTGTTGGAGATGGTGATGTAGTCGGAGGCGTGGGTGACGTCGCAGAGTCCGTCGTAGAAGTCCTTGTCGTGGTCCATGTCGGACGAGAGGTCCAAGTGGTCAACCCAGACGTTTGTTGCGGCTTGAATGCCAACGGCATCACCGGCTGAGGCGAGGACCTTGGAGATCTTCAAGTTACGGAGGATGACTGAAGGGAATTAGCACTGCGATTAATAACACAAGGAGAGCAAGACTAACCGTTAGAGACGTTGATGACACGGAATCCAACACCAACAATGCTGGAGCCAGCGGCTCCTCCAATGGTGGTGTCGGCAGTGACCTTGATAACAGTGTCACCAGTAATGGCGCCAGAGACCAAGCAGACAGCTGGAACATCTTGCGTAGCGCAAGCAGTAAGCTCCTCAAGAGATGTAACAGTGGTGACAGCAGCAGATCCACCACCAGTGGTACCGCCGTTTTGGGTAGCATATCCGATATCGCAAGCATCGCTGATAGATCCAGTTGCGGAGCCAGTAGCGGGTGTGCTTGAATTAGAGGATGAAGACCCACCAGTGCTGGTTGTGCTGTTGGTGAAAGTGCCAGTAGCAACAGAGGAAACAGCATCGGCGGTTTTGGTAGCAGCGGAGTCGCTCTCGCATCTAGCAACAAGAGGAGCAGCGTTGACGGCAGCAGCCATCAAGGCAAAAGTAGAAACGGCGTTTGTGAACTTCATCTTGACTGATGTATATGTTTGTTGGTGGAGAGAAAAGATTGTTGGGATGAGATGAAAAAGATTGAAGCTTCCGGAGCCTACAAGTTGAAAATGTGCAAAGAGATTTGCGTGTTTTGAAAAAAGAATGTGAATGTAGGACAACGAGAATGAGCGTGATCTGAAGAACAATGATGAGGTGCGATATCAGCCTCTCTTTATACCATAGGAGGGAGGAGACCCAGACCCCTGGTTGACATTCGTCCCATAAATCGGGTGGCCCGCAATAAACTCGATGGATGTCCCCCACATGTTTCAAAGAGCGCGCAAAACGAAACACGCAAACCTATCCATTCCCTGTCCAACTCATCTGGCTTACTTACTTTTCTGGAGAATTCCCGTTATAGCAGATCGAAGGTTTGGAGACTGAAAATACAGACTATTGTTCCAGCGATGAAGACTCCAGATTTTCGGTACCAAAATCTGGCAATATATTCAGCCTCTTGTCAAATCCTTCGAGTCTTGGAGCCTTGGAAAACAAAGACAAGCACTGCACAAGCATCGCCAACAAACTCAACGTGGAACCTAAACACGCGTGTCTGCCAAATGCACGTCCCCTTGCAAATTCAAACCCGCGAGGTGGTCGTCGCAATAAACTCTTGGCACTATAAACGATCTGCGATAGGCGAGTGCGCAACCACTGATGAACCAGTGCGAGACAGGGTTCGTGTGTTTCGACTCCGAATTCAGCTGCCCGCAATATATTTGAATATCTTGGCTCTCATTTCGATTTGTGGGATTGTGAGATATATATTCAGCCCCTTTTGAAGCCCCTGTTACGAGCACAATGATGGCATTCGAATCGGGACTTCGATTTGATGAGGTGGTTCTGAAGGCCGAGGATCCGAAGCCCGAGCCTTCTTACAGGCTTGGCTGTCCTGACGTTTTGGAACTCGAAAACGGGAGTGACTCTTCGATTGAAAATTGAAGGCGTTTTTTATAGATTGATAATAACATCGGGGTTACCAAACCTACCCTGAATCCCAGAAAATGTCCTGCCTAAAGTTATGCCGCATTTGATTGATGCAGCATGTGCGAAGCAGTGTTGACACCTACGTCTCCCTTTAGCGAACATGCAACCACCTCCACCAATCCTGCTCGAATCGGCGCCCAGACTCTGTCAACCAGCACCCACCAGACCCCAACGGTCAAATGGCTTGAGAACCGAAAAGAGACAACGATGCTTGTTGTTCTGCTGACAATCAACTTTGCTGTAGCGAGCGTGACAAGAAAACCCGTCCTGCCCGCGCAGATATGCACTCTGCAGTAAGAGATGCTGAAGAATTGTCATGCAATAATGCTCGTACCAGGAAAAAGACAATATCACCACCCCCACACATTCAGGTCGATACCAACACTCGATTCAAATTATCGCTTGCAAGTATTGCACCCGACGTGAGGTCAGAACGTCAATTTCTCGTTGGTTCGACGTTTCCTGGCTGCCCTCTCAATATCATTTCTGCATATCGCCAGAATCGCCCCAAACGATCACAATCCAGCAACTTCATCATCAAACAATATTTTCCTCCTCTCCCACGTCCATCTCCGCCACCATCCTACCAACACTTCACCACTTCCCCTACCCACCACCTCCCCACAGCACGACATCATCCTCACCTCGCCTTAAACTGTAACATCAAACTCTCCAACCCAATCGTAAAATAATCCTCCGACTTCTCCAACAACCTCGTCCCATCCTCCCCAGGTGCAAATGAGGCGTCGAATTTCGAGACCAACAGTGCGCAAACGGTGCGGAGTTCCATGAGTGCGAGATTCTTGCCGATACAGCCGTAACGGCCTGAGTGAACCAAATAAGTAAGAGAGAGATTGGTTGAATTGGAGGTGAGGGAGATGTGCGATGGTATGATAGGAGGGAGAAGAAACGAGAGAGGGAGAAGGGAAGAGAGGGGAACGACGACATACCGACTGAGAACGGAGCAAAGGCCGACTTGTTGATGATGAGATCTGAATCGGCTGCCCAGCGTTCAGGAAGGAACTCGAGGGGTTGTTTCCATGCTTTTGGTGCTATGTGGGACGTCAACATAACCATCCATATCCAACATTTTTCACTTCGCAGTAAGGAAGAAGGTAACAATGATATGAAGCGAAAATGTGGAAAAAGAACTCACATCTCCCCACCGTCCACAACGGCACCGAAACGACCGTCTCCCCAGGAACCCTCACCTCCCCAATCTGCACGCCCTCCTTCGGCGTCAAGCGACTCACACCTCCAGGAACAGGCGGATGTAACCTCAACGTCTCGTTTATAACACCATTCAAATACTCCGCATTCTGCAACTCCTTATTATCGAAACTCCCGTCCTCTTTCATCAACGGCTGTAACTCCTTCCTGAGATTTTGGACGATGATAGGCGAGAGCGCGAGGTGGTAGAACAGGTAGGTGAGAGTCGCGGCAGTGGTATCTGAGCCAGCTACGATGATGAGACGTGCGTCGCCGACGAGCCACATGTGTTCTTTGAAGGGGTCGGAGGACATGGGGTCTGCTTCGAGGAGCCAGGACATTATGTCTCGTTCTTCCATTTTCATCTGTATTTTTCAATGTCAACATCAATACCGTCAGTTATCTCTCATTCAACATCAAATCCAGATACTGTCCTTCGGAAAAGGTGACAAGGTAAGTAGGAGCAACTCACAGCCTTCCTCTTCTCCGCCTGCCCCTCACAATACGCCAACCACCTATTATATCCTGCCCCAGCCCCAGGTATCCTCATCATAATCATCATCAGCCACGGCATAGGCGAGAATATGCCCAGTGGTCTCTGCCCTTCATGTAAGAGCTTGATGGCATTATGCTTCTCGCCCGTCTTCAGCATATCGAAGGACCGGCCGAAAGCAAGTTCGCCCATGACGTCGAAGGAGTAGTAGTTGAACCAGAGACTCGAGTTGAGAGGTTTGCCGCCGAAGGATTTCAGTTGGTCGACGAGCACGTTGGCGAATGAGACGACCCGGGATTCGTAGCTGTCGATTGCTGATAGATGTCAACATCGTTCGCTAAAATCAATCCTTCTAATTCTACAACCTAGTTCTTGATTCAAAAGACGGGACAGGAACGTTACGTACCTTTCATACTAAACCCCCTATCCCAAACCCTCCTCCTCTTATCATGCGTCGCCCGATCCCTACACTGATGCAAACTCACCAGCGGCATCCCCATATCATACCACGCACTCTTCGTGCACGTACTCCGACTCCCCATAATTGCCTCCACGGCCTCCGGATCCACAATACTCAGCTCCGTCGGTCCGATGCGTACATACTCGCCATATTGTGCGTGCCACCGATCTAGGCGTTTGTAGTTGTCGAATCCACCGAGTTGGAGCACGTGCCAGAATTTGCTGAGTTTGGCGAGGGGTGGGCCGGGGAAGGAGCGGAGGCGGTGGAAGAGGAGGCGGTAGAGGAGCATGCTGGTGAAGAGGGAGAGGAGGTAAGTAGTGAGGAGGAGGGTGGTGGTGAGGGTGGCGTGGAGGAGTGTGATGGAGGAGAGGCGTGTTAAGCCATATGTGAGGAGGGGTGGGAGGAGTATGGAGAGTTGAAAGAGGCGGACGGCGGAGGTGTGGTGTTCGCCATGGATGAAGTACAGGTTATGTGAGAGGAGGCCTAGGGCAGAAGAGGCGATGAGGAGGAGCGTTAGATTTTGAGGGAGGGTGATGGCCATGACTGCTGTACGCTGAACTGAACCACTCTCCAAATGCCAAGTTCCCAAAAAGATAGATGGATAGACGAGAGGGAGGCCTGGAACTGCTCGAATGCTGAAGTTCTTGCTCAAGTAAGGTAAAGCAGGTGGTTCAATGAGAGACTTAATTTTGGAAGAGAGGCGAATCAATAGAAGAAGACAGAAGCCCTTCAATATGAAGTCAAAGGAAACAATCCAAAATCAAGACCTAAATCTCAGAGCTACCCCTAGCTCTTAAACTCACAGCAGCATCTCAAGAGCCGTCAACCGTGGCATTTCACGGCTCACAAACTCAAATCCCTCCATCCTCATTGGCTGTACCTTTCTTCACCGAAGTCAAATGTTGTCGCGGAGCTGGGAAGGGGCCGCACTACCGATGCGGGGTACGGGGTAGCGGGGTAGGTGGGAACAAGCGCCAGTCTATGCTGTGTTAGGACTTTCATTCCTAATTAGCATTGTCAGTGACCTCCTTCCTTCACCGTATTCGCGTAATGACTTGAAGAACATTCGATCTACCGCCAATCAAATCGATAGATACTACCTGCCCAGTAGGATACTTCGTATCTCAGGGCAAGTGTTCTGAGCGGAGCTTGAATGGATCAGAGGCACGAAAATTATCACCTCTGGTGGACCAAGCTGAACAAACTCTAATGTTCCTGTTCCTGGTCACGTTAGCTTGGATGTTTAGTGAGGGGCGTCAAGCCAGCCGAGGACGTCGGCTGTGACTGGTGACTGCCGCGAAGCAAAAATAGGCGAGCCAAGCCCTGAGAGTCCATTCACTGTTGACATTGTTCGAAGAAACGCAGCTGAGAAGCACATGTCACCAGGTCGATTAGACAGAAAATCTCGCGTGAAAAAAAAATCTACCAATAGGTCAAGAGATCCATGGTTTCTTTCATATACTCACGGCAGAAGCTCATCTGATCGTCACAGAGTTGACCCCACCACCAACTCTCTTCTGATCTGAAATAGCCCAGCAAGTCTGCAAGTAAGAAGCCGCACATACAATAATTAAGCGGAGCATCCATCAATCAGAGAAGATGAAAATCAAGCCAATCCATCATAGCCAGAGGTCCACCACATCGTTCTCGCATGGTCTCTACCCAGCCCAGAAACTGCAAATCCATCCCAGCAGCAAGCGTATCATTCACTCCCTCATGTCCACTACTGTCAATCCTCAAAGTTTTACCCAGCAATTTGCAAATTGAAGAGCCATCCAAAGTATCGATGGAACGTGAGACGATATTTAGTTCTTGCTGTACTTGCCACTGTTGAAGCGGTCGAACAAGCTGATCGTGACGCCACCACCTCGGGAGCTGGCAGCAACAGACGATGATCTCGAGCTGTTGCCAATGGACAACTTTGAGCTGCTTCGACCAGTTGGTGGACCCCAATCCTCGCCGAAAGAGCTCTGGTTCCCAGTTGGACTGGTGTCAACAAGATGTGTGGCAGGAGTGACGAACTTGCTGAGGCGGGAGCGGGAGTAATTGCTAGCTTCAGCATAGGCGAGCAGAGTACCGAAAGATGCGTCAAGAAGTGGAACAGCGGCTTCAGAAGTGGAAATGCTCTTGGCCTGGTCCCGGGTGATCTCAACAGGGATGACTGGATGATTGATACGACGTGGAGGCGCAATGTTTCCAAATCTATCGATGCATTTATTGCGCATTTCCAACTCCTCAATATAATCCTGAGCTTTCATCGTAACGAAGCGTCGCTGGCCTTGATGAAACCACTCCTCGTGTTCCTTTAACTTGGCTGCGGCCTTCTCTTCGGCGGTGAGTGGTGGAGCTTCTCCGATGAGTTTACGATTCTCTTCCGAGATAGGATTCCATTTGTGGTTGAAGTCCGGCGGAAGGCCATTGGGGTAATAATTCATCATGGCTTCCTGCGCAGGAAGAGTATCGAAGATTGCGGTTGATGGATAACTGCGGTTCTCGATCAACATTGGAGGTCCACCTCCCATGGAGCCTGCATTGGCATAACTCGAGATCGGAGCTGATGGGATACTGGTGGGCATCACCAACTTGGGCTTTACTACACCGGCTGCAGCATCATATTGTTGAGTCTGAGGGGCTGGCTGGGTAACTCCCACTTGACCTAGACCAGGAGGGAATGAACGCTGGCGTGGAGGGCCAGCAGTCAATGGTTGAGGGTATCCTGGTGGTCGAGAAGGGACGAATTCTTGCTGTGAAGCAGTGCCATTGAAGGCTGCCAGCAAAGGATTTACCTGTGGGGTAGTCAAACCAGGTGGCGGGAATTGGTAACTGCGATTCAGCTCTCCAGTGCCTGCAGTACTCATGTTTGCAATCAGCTTCTCGAAAGAGTTCTCGTCCACGGAAGAGGCAGGCTTCTGGTCCCGAACAGCAATGTCATAGGGTGTGAGAGTAGATGATCCATTGGCCGGCTTTCCTTTGACTGATAATTCTGCCAACCTAGTACGGCAAGCTTCTTGCATTGGATTATTGAATCTCGAGAGTCGTTGGAGGGTTTGCATCTTGTCCATTCCTTGAAGAGAACCCTGATAATTGTGTGAGCGACGCCTAGCATCTTCATCGGGTAGTTCTGCGAGCAAAAGTCAGTAAGAAATCAAGAGCTAAGGTTGTTTTGCGTAGAGGGATTTTCATTTGGATGGGAGAACTTACCTCGGACGGAGTACGGATTACGATTCTCGTCACCGCTAGTCGTAACTTTGAAGACGGGCTTAGGGGCTTCTTCATACGAAGTGCTCTCGTAGGAAAACTTGCTCTGGACATTGAGCTGCAGTGCAAGGGCCTTCTCTTCCTGCTCCGTCAACTCTCGCAACCCACCACCGACTCTGCCGTAATCAGAGCAGCCAAAATCTGTTAAAGGCTCCGCCATTTGTCCTGACATGGACCTAGACATTGTGGAACCTGAGGACTGACTTCCAGCAGACGAGGGTATGGCGTTGCGACCCAATTGCTGGGCATATTGCATAGAATTGGACATGTTGAGAGGAGGTGGAGGACCACGTTGTTGACTGTAGAAGCCACTATCGAATTGACGTGACTGCATCATGGAAAGTGGAACAGGTCGACGATTGGCACCTTCACGCTGGATTCGGTTTGGAGCACTGAATTGAGGTACAGCAGAAGGGTCAACGCGAGAACCAACGGTGGTATAGGCGACAGGCTTGGGGTCAAGTGGTACAGGCTCCGGTGAGGAGGTGATTGATGGACCTGTAGGCATTTCCGGATCCCAATCGACGGAGTCAAACACGTCGTCGAGAACAACGTCCTTTCCCTTGTTGGCCATCATGCTTGCATTCAATCGGGCAAGAACGGCTTCGGTGCGGTCTTTGGTGGATTGGGTATCGGATCGATCGAGGTCGTCGTCGAAGGTACTCCAGTCCTCCTGAGATAATGCAGGCTGGGTATGGAAGGGTTGGAAGCCGTTCTGGGCAACACGAGGTGTAGGGTCGTCATCAATGTATCCGGAGCCACCGAAGGACAATGAAGAGTCGTAGCCAGCTTGTGTAGGTGTGGCGTAATACCCAGGCGTATAATCCTGGTCAGAGGGGCTATTTGAATTTTCATACGCGTTGTAGACAAGGGGAGTTTGAACCTCGAATGAATGGCGGGGGCCAGGACCTTGCTCGAATTCACCTTCAGAGCCAATGGCGCTGGAATCCGAGCCCTCCTCAATAATGACCCTTCCCTTCTGCTTGTGACCCAATGTCGCGACGCGTTCGTGCGACAAAGAATGTGTGGCTGCAGACTCAGTGTTGACGGTGGATATTCTCTCGAGGGACGAAAGATGAGGGGATTTGGAGGCGGTGTATGTCAATAGAGGGGTGCTGGCTCGGGTAGGCGCGCTTGACGCGGGGTTGCTGGAAGCCTCGTCTTCAGCCTCGTTATCAGCAGATACCGAGCCCGATAGATCGAAACGCTGCCACTTTGAGGCCTTCTTTTTCTTCTTGAGAATCACTCTGGCTGGACCAAAGGACTCTGCAGCAGAGTTCTCTGCCATGCTGTCACAGTGTTCGTCAGACATAAGGCGTGTGCGGGAAGTGGAGGAAGTTCGGTGTGGGCGAGTAGCCATGGTTGCTTCAGCGAATGTGCGAGGGCGCGAGGGTTGTTGTGTATGCGAGTTGAAGGTATCAAATTTGCTTGAGATTGCAAGGCCGACGTCGATCTCGTCTTGAAGGGATTGTTTGCGTACAAAGGGCTCGGGGTTCGTGGTGGTGTCGGGGAGGTAATGCTCAGAGGGCGGAGAGATGATGTTGATGTGCGAATGCCCACTGCTCTTCCTGCAAGGAGTACGAATGAAGGGATTTACCAACCTCGAGCCAGCTGACAAAGAGACAGGAAGTTAACAAAACAGAGTTTGCTCGAAGAAAGCGTAGCGCCAGGGAAGGCACGCTCAGGCGCAGTTGAGAGCAAACTTACAAGCAAACGCGCTTTGCTGCTTCCCAACCATTGCGGAGGGAGGGAGTGACAAAGTGAAAAGGCAAGTGAATTATAGTGAGTTTTGATTACAAAACGTTCTTCGTTGTAGGCAGAGCAAAAGGATGGCAACAAGTGCACTTCGAAGTCGGTGACCTGGAAAGCACTCGAAGTCGTCTGATGCCAAAGTAGGTTCACGCGAATGCAATTGAAAGTGAGGATAGGACGGCGACGCAATAGAAATATTAAGCAATAGTAACGAGAAAGGTTGAACGATAGTTGATGGTGACGCGTTATGCTTCTGGTGTTTGTAAACAATCGGCGTTGGCGAGAAGGGAGTGACCTTTGGAGCTACGACGGATATGGCATCAACCCTACCATAAACTAGCCCCTGACTATGACTGATGTCGTACGGAGATATTGGATCACTGCAACACGCAAGTCACAAGGACCCCTTTCAAACAGCGGATTCTATGTAAACCTTTCTTTCGCGAGAACGAGCACATCAATTCACACTGGAAGTGCCTTTGCGATATCATGTTCGGACCAGTAAACGGTTAGAACACTGCCACAGCTGCCAATACACCCACAAAGAAGGTCCAATGCATATAGAGCACATCAGAGCACGATTTCTGAAAGCTGAAGTTTCATCTAGCCCTCGAGACCTGCTGTACGCTGATGCCGTCATTGGTATGCAGCTGCTCCAGTCAAAGACACTCCACCAGTCATGGTAGATCGTGACTAAGGTCCCCTCAGCGAAATATCTCCAGAGGTCCGCGGTGGTCAAGAGATGAGAAGTGAGATAATCATCGCAGCAGGATGTACAGATGTCAAGCACATAAGTCCCGTACAGCTCATCCTCGATCGGTCCTCACTACGATGACGCCGGATGCAGATCGTAGTGCAGCGAAGAATTGTAAAACTCATATTCCCCACTAGAGGTTTATGCACAGAAGATTTCAGAAATCATGACTTGACAAAGACATCTGCCATGACTTTCTTGAATTGCGTATCAGATGCTCCCAGCTCTCCCACTCAGACATGCGCTGCCTAGAAACGAAAGTGTAAGCAAAAGAAATTGCAGTATATATGCACAGTAAATAGCAGAGTATAAATTGCAAGCTGCGCAGATGGATATGGAAGCAAATCGCAGAAGAAATGAGACGCTCATGTCCAGTGACGTCACGTGCAAACATACACCAGTGGTGCGCTCGGCTTTCACTTGACCACCACGGGCATAAACGATTAATTAAAGAGCGACGAGCCGATCGCTACTTCTTTGTACTATGAGTAAGAGCAGAGGATGGGCCGAGTTCCGTCTTTCTGCCTGTAGAGGCTGAGCAAGAAGAATTTCTTGAAGCAATGTCGTCAAGGAGGATCCAGGATCAGATATTCGCCTTATTGGCATCAATAAGTGGATATTTCAGTACGCTCCACACGTTCCTGAAACCTTCCTGAGCACCCGATGGCATCACCATTCTTCATAGTATTTTCAACTCCGGATTGTAGCCTCGGGTATTCCATCACCTGGTTCAGCTGTTCAGGTATCTTATGTCTCTTCTCGCATGTCCGCTATTCTACAATCTTAAGCGATGTACATAATATCGACTCCCTTTTCCGCTCTTCTTGTCCCTATTTCACGTGTTATTTCTGCACTTACCCGATGCCTCGGACCTCAAATCCCAGGAGGCCATCAAGCAGTCCTGGACGCACAGAAGATCCGGGGAAGTCTTCTTTGTTTTGACCTTCGTCGCTGAGATGCTACGGTGGGATTAAAGTGCAAAGTCTAACTCGCAGACCCAACGCGGAAATGCAGTCTCCCGGACACTAACAAAAGCAGGTACCAGGAACGAAGAAGGTCCCTGTCAAGAGAAGTAAGCTTATTGTCATCGGCAGTTGAGCTCGAAAGGCCCGGGCTCTTTGTCTCGGTCAAATCGTCTCTTCAATCCTTTCGGAATGCCTTCCCCCGAGAGGCTCGAACATCTACTCCAGTTCCGAAGATATCTCAACTGAAGTCTCGATCCCGGGCAGATAGTATCCGGATAACCTGACAGCCTTCACCCTAGGGGTTTTTGACTCGACGAAAATAGTTTCCTGTCTGCCATCTGTCTGTCAGTTGAGTCAAAACATCGCTTTTACCGGGTCGCTCCATCCCGCCGTCTGTCGTTTCCATTATCTGATCAGTGCACACCCACCAACCGACAACACACCCAAACAGAAAATAACAACCTTATCTCGAAATTCCTCATGTTATCCGCCTGTCGAAACAACAGCACCGCTATCTCGACCCATCTCACGTTTCACGAGTCACGTTTTCAGACGGCGGTGGAATCCCGGCCTACTCGATTCGCTGCAGCTTGCTGTTTCAAACGCCAAGCTGCCTCGGCGGTGTCACAACTCCGCGGCTCTGACCACACCTAAACACCCAAACTCGGACTTGAATCCATCCAATGGATCTGACAACATCTGCATTGTAACTGGATGAGGAGTGATGGGTCTAGAGAATCTTTTGGGGGGGATACAAGATGTATTGCAGCAAAGGGTCTGATTGGACTTGAATTTGACGGCACACCATGTTGATGCATGTTTGACAAGATGGTGGTGGAGACGAGGTACACTAGCCCAGCTGCTGCTGCACGGGTACCTGTTTGGAACGAAGCTTGACACTTGATCTTCCGGGAGCCCCAGATGTTTTGGGATGGGTGGCTGTTTTGGGCCCTGTGCTAGCTGTAGATCATTAGGAAGGTATATCTACATCTCAGTCCCTCAACTGACCTTACTCGCCACCCTCGTACTTTCGTCAGACCTCGAAGGTCCCGGTCCAGGTCGACCTAAGGCTTGAAGTCTAATATTTTTTAATCAACATGACAATGGGGGTTCGTGGAATGCGTTCGCATCGAGGTCGAAGATGGTTATGGGAGCGTCAAGATGAGGATGGGGATGGTGTTGATGATGGTAACGAGACCGAAGGGGAAGATGAAGCAGGAGAGGAGGATGGAAGTGATTCTTCAGGGCCTAGACCAGGTCCTGGACCACCTGGAAACAAAGGACCACAGAAACCGCCAGCCCCACCAGGTCAAGCAGCCAAGAGTTCGATCAGTACGACTTCGACGACAGCCGAGCAAACCACCGAGACAACGTCAAGCACATCAACAACTAGCTCGGAAGAGTCAACTACAACTTCAACTACTTCTACCGAGCAATTGACTACGACCACATTCTCGAGCGAGTCGACAACATCCACGACAAGCACTTCTGTCCTGCTTACATCAAATACCGCAATTCCGTTCAGCACTGTGTCTCAACCTCCGGTACTTCTTGCGCGTCGAGACTTGTATATATCGTGCTAACTGCTAATAGACAAGCTCCTTTGTATTCATTCCTCCAACAGCCACTTTTTCCATTCCTTCAACTACAGCTTTCTCAACTTCACTGTTAGCAAGTAGTATACCATTCTCAACACTCTCGAGAACGGCAGAGACCCCAACCCTTGCCCCAGTTGTCTTTACACCTCCGCCATCATCGACCGTAGTCCAGAGCAATGGCAACGCCAATCTGCCATCCACTACCTCAATCCCAGCGTCAACCTCTTCAAGTAGTTCTTCGGTCTCGACTTCGCCCTCGGCTATTAGTGCAGCTTATGGAATTTCTTCAGGCAAGTCGGCACCAACGGCTACGGTGATCGGAATCGGAGTGTCCATTGGAGGTTGGTCGACCCTGTTCCCCACCCCAAACCATTACTCACGTACTATGGCAGTTGTTACAGTCCTTATTTCTGGTCTCCTGCTTTTCTTCCTACGTCGGCGCAGGAAGAATCAATCGTACCTTACCAGTCGCGCATCCGCAACAACCTCTCAATCATTCTGGGACCGAGTGTCTGGACTGCCATCCCTGGGAGGGAGACCTGCACCACCACCCAAGACATCGCCCTATGCTCAGGACTTCAATTCATACGCACCATTCTCACCACCGCCCGTGCAGAGACAATTTGATACCTCATCAAGTGATGAAAATGTTGAAATGCCACCACCAGCGCTCTTCATTCCTGCAGTGATGACGAACGCCGCACCTCCACCACCACCAATCTTCACCAACAACCGCTATCAACCGCCATCTCAAACTCAACAACCACTCCGTCTCAACCCAGCCACCTCTCCGCCCTATGGAACAACAACCACCGTCCGCACCGGTCCTTTATCTCTCTCCTGGTTCCTCGGCAAGCCCTCCAAAACCCCCAAACCCTCCCTTCAAACACCTGGTTTCATACCTCCCACCGGTTACGGCAACCTCAACCCCAACTTCAACGAGAAACAAGACATGGCCAGCCGTCTAACCCAAATGGAAGCCGACATGCAAGAACAAGAACAACGCTGGGAATCCTCCCGCCGCGAAATGGCACAGCGTCAAAGCGGCCTCACAGAATCGAATCCCCAATCCAATCCAAATTCCAATCCTAGCGTCAACAATCGCCAAACTCTCCAGAGCGATGGTTGGGAGAGCGGGATCGGAGACGCTCGTAGCGCTCGTTTCCTTAGTGGCATTGGAAGTGAGACGACTGGACGTGGCTCTGTCACAATCCAGAATGCGAGGTTGGATTTTATACAGCCGGTTACTAGGGAGCAGATTATGCGGAATGAGATGGGTACGGGGACGCAGATGAATATGGATGTTGAGGACGAGAGGAGGAAAGTTGAAACTGCGAGGAGAGCTAAGTGGGAGAGTAGTCCGGACAGCTTGAATGAGTTGCCTAGGTGGAGAGATCCTGTTCTTAGTATCTTTGAGGAAGTCAGAGGAAAGACTTCTGGTGATGTGGAGAGAGATGAGGATATATATGGTGGTGGGGGACAAGGGCCGGTCAGTCCGCGTCGTGTTGTATGAGGATGCACCAAGATAGCCTGATATACCTTGGACCAGGGGACAAGTCGGCCTCTGTGGATAGACTCTTTCTCTTCTTTCACTTCTTCCATCTCGCGACCTGCTCTTCCAGATCCGAGGCTGTACTTTATTTACCTTTTATCAATTCAATCCGATGCTGAGCATCCATCTCTACCACCTATCAATCAACCGAGCAATTAAGATCCCATAACCCAAGCCAACGTCTACTAGTATCTGCTCTTGGGTACATCTCACAAACTCCAACAGCACATTGTCCCATCCCTCATATTAACATTTTATATTATCCACCTGGCCAGCTCAACATTCTACTCTACCCGGTATCCTGAGCTTTCCCTCCCTCCCATCAAACAAATGTCCCAAAGCAGCAAAAGAACATCCCTCTGGAGTCTCCACCTTGTCAGATCGCCAAGGCCTACCCGCCCCAATCCACCAGACCCCGCACCAAAACGACAGGACTCTTCCCGCATTCATGCCCCATAATACATGCCAAAGCATCCAACCATACGCCAAATCAACACACCAGGCACCTAAGCGACGAGCAAGACAACCTTGTCGCATCGACACCGGCCGACGTCAGATCTGCAATTTGACATCACAGATATCATTACTAAGGCGCAAGACAGCATAGCGGGCTGGCGGGCATCACCCCGATCGTGAAAGTTCAAGCGGCCAACCACATGGTAACTGTACACTGGTGGGGTTAAGAATGTTGGCATGTTGATCTATTGCCTAGTAAAGAAAATTGATCGATTGAGGGGTCGTGGATGGGATGGGGTTTCGTGCGATCCTGGGATTAGTTTGGTTCTCGTTCTTGTTCTTGTCAGACGGGACGGTTTAGATGAGAGGGGAGGGGTGAGATGAGAGGGGAGATAAGTAGATTACTCCCTTCCTCCTCGAATGTCGTTTTTTTTGGTTTTCTTGCTTCTCAAACCAACACTCGCTGTGTACAAGATACCCATTCCGTTACTTTCCAACTCCGCAAGTTCGACATCATCAGCACATTCAGCTTTCCATTGCGCATGGAACCATATTCAACATTTCCAAAGACACAAAGATCAAGCCAAAACTTCTAAATTCAACGAAACTCCAAACTCCTCCACAGCAGATCCCCGCCTCAAACACAAACCTCGCAGCTACGAAATCACAAAACACTCTACAAAAACGCCACCTTCCAGTCACCCAAGCTCCTCCAAACCATCGTTCCGGAGAACCTATATCCAAGCAATCAACCTCCTTCGTCAGACTTCTTCGCAACATAAACCCATCCACGAGATCCCTTTAAGAAGATGTCCTCACAAACCGAAGAACCCCTCGTCCCCGGGCACGTTGGTTTCAACGACGCACATACCCTCCTCGACGCCGAAGAACAATCCACTTCACGCTCGAACTCCAACTCCTCCCAAAAATCACGATCTCAATCCCAGTACCAGCCCGAAATATCATTGCCAACACAAAATAAAGGCGCGAAAGTAGCGGAGGTGAATATTGGGGATGAGAGGAGGAGGAGTGTGGTTAGGGAGGAGGAGGTTGGTTATGATGAGAATGAAGCGGGTGTAGGTGGAAGAGGAGGAAGAGGGTGAAGTGGTGCGGTTGGGATGGTGGATGGAGAGGGGCAGAAGGCTATGAGGGAGGGGAGGGAGGTTATTTGATTTCAATTCTGGGGGCGGGGAAAGGGAGAGTATGTGAACCTAAGGCAAGTAGAGAATTGACTGACTCTGGCATGGAGAACTACTCGATACAAGCAGATTGATTGATCGTATTATGGCAGGAGAAAATGTTGTACTTTTGGTGGAGTTGGTTTTAGGGACAACAGGACGGGACGTATGGACACGAGGTCAAAATTAGGTTGCGATTATACAGATACTCCTGACAAGGAACACGAATGCAACACCCAGCTATACTGGCATGAGCATGTGCTATTCAGGTCTTTGCGAAGGTGCTGGTCGTACAGATTGTGGGGCTTGTTTGCCATTCACATTGATCACGGATACCGGAAAACTCTGAAGCCGGAACATGTACTGAGATTAGCCGTCGGCTCCTCTTTTCAAAGTTCCTTGTCTAGGACCTGTCTTTGATATAAGCGTCAAACCGAAAGCTGGGAAGTGTGATGATCGTATATACTTTGCAACACAAGATACTTGGCGATCTCTGGTTGACTGGCATGCAACACCTCAGACTGTAAAGTGTCTCAAAACAGACAGATTTGACTATGATCCTGTTCGATTACTCATCAATGATGGAAACTACGGGTGCTGTTAATCTTATCTCACTGGACATTTTGAAGACGATTTGGGGCTTCCAGTTCTGCAAAATACTGGTCGTCTAGGCGTTGGCGTAGATCGCTAAGGCTAAGATCGGAGTAATAGGCAACTAAATGTATGGAATTAGGACTGAGGTAAGGCCTACATGCCCACTAGTAAGTAATGAAGATTGTAGAGTTTCTTTTCAGATTTTTCCTCATTTCAAAGTATAAGGAAATACCAGTACAAACATACAGTTCCGCAGCCAGCGAAGTCTGTAAACCATCTTGCCATCATCTCTCACTCAAAGAATCTCTATCGATTACAACCACTCTTCCAAGATCTCACCAAAGACAAATCGAGTCATCCAAAGATTCCGCAGCCTCTAGGGAAACCAATCCAGCAGGAAAGAACAACCAAGCCCGCCTCCATACGCCGCTTCTGCTTCGAAACTCACATAAAAGTCCTATCCTAATCCAAACCCTCACCCTTATCGAATTTCCCAAAGCCGATCTTAGCAACCGATATCCCTCAATGGACCTGGAGCAAAGAACAATGCCGACAATGGCTGACTGCTATTCTGATCCATTACCTGAATTTCTGGGAGAATTCAACTCTGAAGATGGCGAATAGATTCCATGGTTCCGGACTGAATATGTATATGTATCAGCAGCAGGATTGGGTGGATGTACTCGGGCGGGAGGCAGGTATGGGCGTTTATGGGATGCTTATAGCTTTTCGTTGTAAGAGGTGGGTTGTGCCGAAGGGTGTTACGATATCAGATGGTCGTGTTATAACTTGAGGTTGGAGCATCACAATGGAACTGTTTTTGAAAATTATTTGGAAAGGCAAAAGATGCATAGAAAAAAAGAGAACGACTTTCTCCGAATCGATTTCGCGGTGATGCGTGTTGCGTAACGTTTAAGGCTCTTTGAAAGAAGGAAAGCCGGGTAACTACCAGCAAGCATCCAGGTATAAACCGATTGGGCCTCAAGCTGACACACATGAAGGATGCAATAGCTGATAAGTCATAGAAGTGAGCTGATACATTGGCATAGACGAACATAGTGTGTCCCCTAACTTCAAGCTACTCATTGCTCCTTTTATCCCGCCACGGATATTTCAAGCTCACAAAAGTGATTTAAAACGGTCTGTTTAGTCCACACACCAGGTGACCGACGATTCTCCTTAATTGTCCGATTCACCAATTTCGTTTTCGAGGCATTCAAAGACCGGCGCCTTCCTCGCCTTCATCAAGGACTCCACACCATAAGCAAGCTCCAACAACTTCTGCTCCGAATATGGCAACCCAACAAACTCCAGTCCCACAGGCAATCCACTCTTCTCTGTAAAGCCGACTGGGATCGAGATTGCAGGGTGATGCAGCTGACTGGCAATACTAGTATTGGTCGGGAAGTGATGTCTGAACCGTGTGCCGACGACATCGGAAACGAAGGGCGCCGGGATTTGTACGCTGGGAAAGGCAATGACATCCAGATTGTGCACAGCCATGACACCGATTATGAGTCTTTGAAAATCTTGTTGAACTTCGAGACGCTTAGCGTAGTCTGGATCCTCGTATGGATGTTTGAAAGATTTAGGTGCTCCCATATCTTCAAAAAGAGGGAGTGCCTGATGGTATTTCTTCGAGGAGTGAATGCTTTCGAAACTGACGTCCTTGATGATGGGATGGGCTTCGAGGAAGTTCTGAATGTCAAATCGCGATCTCGAAAAGTATGTTGAGCTCAAATTAATGTAGTAGTCAATATCTGGGATATCGATGTCGATAAGTGTAGCACCTGTGGTTGCGATTCTCGAAAGCGATTCTCGAACTACGTCATTCACACTGTTGCATTCGGCTGAGTGTTCACGACCGAACACGGAATTCAAGACTCCGATTCGACATTTTGTCAGAGGTACATCGGAAAGGTTCGATGCATAACTACCTCCTCGTGGCGGTCCAGCAACCTTGACCGAAGCAGTGTATGGATCCTTGGTATCATAGCCCACCATGATGTCTAACATCAATGCTGCATCTCGAACGGTTCTTGTCATCGGTCCAGGAGTATCTTGTGTCTTGACGAGAGGTGAGAGTCCTGCTCTCGATATCATACCAACTGTGGGCCGAAGCCCGACGAGATTGCAAAACGATGCTGGCACGCGAATAGACCCGCCAGTGTCCTCACCGACACCGATCAGTCCCATGTTTGCGGCGATCGCAGCACCAGTACCAGCACTCGAGCCACCCGTCTCACGAATGGTCTTGTACGGATTCAAGGTGATGCCACTGAGGGAAGATGCGGAGTTGAAGGATGCAGCAAAGTCTTGGGCCGTCAGCAAAAGGCCATCACATGATGTTGGAACCATTACCTGGCATTGTACTCTTCGCCAAGATTACTGCGCCTGCATCTCTCAATTTCTTGACCAAAGTTGCATCCTTCTTTGGTGTATGCAGGCAACAAATGTTTCCGTATGCCGTTGGGACATCCTTCGTGTCGCATTGGTCCTTGACGATGACAGGAACACCGTGGAGGGGACCAATGAATGATCCATGTTCTTTCAGATGCTCGTCGAGCGCGTTCGCTTCGTCCAGGCAGGATGATGATATGACCGTGATGGCGTTCAAACATGGTCCTTGCTGGTCGAGTGCTTTGATACGCGCGATGTATGCTCCTACGAGTTCACGGCAAGTATATGCCCCACTCTTGAAGGCATCGTGAACCTGGTCGATTGTCAGTTCGTCAATTGCAATCATCTTGGCTGCTGGTTGTCGACGGAAGAGATGATCGGTGACTCTCCTGATGGAAATAAAAGTCAACTCCAAGAAATTCTTCGATGCAAGTGTTGCTTGTTTGATGGAAAGCACGATTCACCTATCCGGCCGCCTCCGGGCCGACGGCTCGGTTAGAAATCAATAGTGACAAGCGAATCCAGCCAATCAAAACATTACATTGGCCTGGACTTATCGACATCCAATTCTATCAAGCATGCTATCTGCGCAATCTCGGGAGATTCTACACTTTCACATTGTCCAACATCGAGGATTGGCGTTCTCAATTTTGCAATGGCTCATGGAAGCAGAATTGGGAGGGAGCCCGAAGTTGCCAAGACATGGGCTGGTGCGGCAAAGACGAGGCGAACTCAACCATCAAAAAAGCGGAGGAGCGCGGCACAAATGTGGCGTGAATGGAAGGGGAAAAGATTTTTGCTCTTATTCAACATCTTATATCAAGCATTCTAGCATTCTATTAATATCCTTTCATTGTTAGGAACATACGATAGGGCTGATCTGAAGCTTTGTTCACCTCGACGTCGCAGGCTGCGGCTGTGAACACAATTGATTGGTCCGAATTTGCGACCCCAAACATTTTCAAGCTTATTCTTCCGATTGACCTCACCACCAGTTCGCTGGCGAGACCTAAAATACCTCTTAGGCGCTCGTTCCGTTTGCCGATTGGCTGCCCTGAACGACTTTAGGGAATGCCATCAGCACCCAAATTCTTGATGGATTCCCTCCATTTTCCGCCTTGTACCTTGATGTCCAAGACCGTCACTTATGTCATTCATGCTGTTTATGTCATTGCACAACTCATTGTGAAGTGTTCCTGCATAGATCGCCCTGACTATGAAAGCTGGTTGACCCACGGCGCTTTTTCTCCTTCTTGGCATCACACGTGGCTGCGTTTATGCGCTGGCGATCCTGGGGTTGGTTTCAGGATATGCACGAAACAAACGTCACAATCACGTCCAACAAACACGACTTACAGGCTCATGACCCATCAATTGTTTTCAAAAGTCAAGCGCCATGTCAATATCGCGGCTATTAAGGAGTTTAAACTTGCTTCTGTCTGTGTTGTTTCCTTGGGCTCTCGCGTTCGCAATCCAGTCCAGTGACTCCACGTTGGTTTTCCTTCATGCTCACGATGTATGCTGTGCGCAGCACTCCTTCGATCCTGACGGTGTGGGATTCTTGAATGCAAGGCAGACCTGAGCTAAGAGCCATGGCAGTGCCAACATCTTACCATGCTCTCCAATATGTCCTATTGCAAGCCTGGCTGTGGTACATGGCACAGGTTTTCGCCAAGTCAGAACAGCTTTGTTGATAGTCAAGTTGACTGTTTGAAGGCCGCTCTGCGAGAGGCCGTAAATCACTATATTATGGCGAGTGCCCATGTCTGCCACACCCATTTAATGTTCATTTCTCAAACTCCAACTTTCCACATCGGAATTATACAACTTAAAAATGATCATCCCTCATTCTATCCGGTCGATCATGACCGCTGCAGCGACTCTCTCGTCAACCGACATCAAGACCTCACGGTCTATCACTGATTCCAACACCAACATTCTCACACCACGTGCAATCAACGCCAACTATGCCAGCGTCGCAACCTCGGCCATCACCGCCCTTGATGGCTTCTATATGAAAGACTCTTTCCGATGGAAGAACATCGGGGGCTGGATCGCAGCGAACGTCTACAACGACATCATGGACTTCGACCTCTGGTCCAAAACCAAAAAGTACGAGTCAACTTACGGCGCATCTCTACTCACCATTGCCACATCCACCGCCGCTCAAA
The DNA here is from genome assembly GCA_017365405.1 of Cadophora malorum. Classification (NCBI taxonomy): domain Eukaryota; kingdom Fungi; phylum Ascomycota; class Leotiomycetes; order Helotiales; family Ploettnerulaceae; genus Cadophora; species Cadophora malorum. Next base: position 28,244 of record JAFJYH010000107.1, on the reverse strand, counting down.
AAACGGCAGGCAGCACAAATGACTTCAACGACGACCAGCTCTGGTGGTGTCTCGCCATGATTCGCGCCTACCAGAACTACGGCCACAAAGAACTCCTCGATCAAAGCATCAAGCAATGGCGAGCCATCAGCGCCAATGCCCAGATCTTCAAATCTGACCAAGGGACTAAAGTCAGCAAAGGCGGTATCGATCGCGATACTGCAATCCCAGCCGATTGCGACATTGATGGTGCAGTGTACTGGGCTTCAGCAGGAGACTCCGGATTGAACGCTATCTCGACCAGTCTTTTCGCGCAAGTCGGTGCGTGGCTTCTTGCAATCACGGGAGACGCGTCGTTTCGTGGACCAACAGATAGTGCGATCAATTGGCTGCAACGCATGATGCTTGACAAGAAGACTGGAATCATGAACATCGATGCCTTGACTGCTGGAGGCTGCACCAAACATCTTGGCTCCCTGACCTACAATACTGGTACATATATCGGAGCTTTGACCTCGCTGTACATGACGACTGGCGATGCGAAGTATCTCGATGCGGCGACTCTCTCGGTGACATCGTCTGTGACAGGCAGTTTTGGGAACAATCCGGCGCTAGTCATCGACCAGCAAGCTGACTTGACTGCCAATGGCGATGGAGTTCAGTGGAGAGACGTGCTTTTCCGGAATCTTGCCGACTTCTATACCACTATTGGAAGTAGAGGAAAAGTCAGCGACGATTTGAAAGGAAAAATAGCTGCATTTTTCAAGGCGAATTATGATCAGATCCAGAGCAAGGCACGGTTTGGGGACTTGTACTCGGCAAACTGGTACGGCAAACTGAATGCAGGATCGGATTGGGGTACTGGAAGCGTTTTGGCGAATTTCATTGGGTCGATGTTGGTTTTGTAGATTGCTATTTTGCTTCTTTTGGAGTTGTTGGTGGCGTTTTGGTAGAAATTTTGATACCCGGCTTCGTTTGACTGTATTTGGAGGCGTATGAATCATTGACGACGATTATGAATGCAATGTTTGGAGTTTGAAAGAGGAGTACATAGACAAGCATCTAGATAGATCAAGAGCAATTATATACCAAAGATTGCCGTAGCTTATGATAATCTTTGCCAGCGTTGACGCTCGGAGATCCCGTGATTCAACTTGGCTCGGGAAGCGGTGGTTCGATGTCAAGAGAGGAGACATGCTTCGTTTTCAAGCTTGTCAACAACTGCAAAGAGCAAAATTTAAAAGTAGCCAGCAATATTCTCTTCCCACCTATTAAAGGCAATCTCGAACCTCCCATTCAGTGTTCACGATCCTTGAACTCCGCCCCTGCCTCCTTCTCAGCCATCACGACAGCCTTCTTCGTGCACGCATCAAAGTCCTCCTTCGGCAATCCCAAAGCTTCATTACTCAGCCCCCACCGACTCTCAAAATCACCCGCCCCATCTCCAAAGAAGTCCCTTGAATACATCGCCATCCCAAATCCCACCATCTCCCCCTTCTTAAACATTTCCACACCCCTCTTCCACCTCTCCTCCACATCCTCATACGTAATCGTCCAATCTTCCTTCTCCGTACCCGTGACTCTCAGAACAGACTCAAACATATCTTTCTGGCTGACCCGGAAGGAAGAGATGTAGCAGTGCTTGTTATCATAACTCGACAACGTAACCTCTTTATCCCCAGCATTCCTCGGCAAGACAGGCAAACTCAACAATGCCGCAACAGTCCTCGCAAACTGCCCCCACGTACTCGTATTAACCTTGACCTCCCCATCCCCAAAGAACACAACGCTCCTCTTCCCGAAATCAAATCCATACCTCCACTCCGTCCCCGCAAGACTATACTCATACCAGAACCCGCCTGTGACAGTCACCCACTTACTGACTCCCAGGTCTTCGATCAGTTTTCGGTTTTTGGCGAGTTTGGGACCGAGGAGTGGCGTGTCGGCTGCGAGGCCCGGGTGTGAGAAGTCGTGGCCCCATTCGTTGGGCATGATGTAATTTACACCGGCGGAGGCGGCGGCGCGGATCAGGGATTCTTCTTGGGTGGGGGGTGCGGTTACGGCCATGGTGATGATGAGGACTTCTTGGCCGGAGAGGGCGTCCGTGAGGGAGTTGATGTTTGCGTAGTCGATGTGTTTTATGGTGATAGAGGGGTCACTGGGGAAGGTGGATGTGCTTTCCGGGCGGGTAAGGATGGTTATGTGGTGTTTTCCTGTAGCGAGGAGGGATGTGAGGATGTGAGAACCGAGAGTTCCTCCTGCCTACATGGATGTGAGCTTTTTTTTTATTCCGGTTCGGGGAAGGCAGTGGACTTACACCTACGAGAGCAACATTCTTGATGTGGTTGTTGAAGCCTGAAGGCTGAGCGTTGAGGTACTGTTGGGACATTTGACCGGAGTGTCGACGTGTTGAGGAAAGATATTTACTCGAAAACTGTTGTTGTTGATCTGCTTCAAATCGAGAGCGAGCAATCCACTCTTTGTACAATTTCTATCCCCTCACAGTCCACATCAGTCGTCCCGTGAGACCGAATCTTCTCCAAACTCCGTCCATTAAGTCCTCGAACCATACTCTATCCTCATCTGCGACTCGAACAAATACCATGCCTACTCACGTCATGTGTACCCAACTTTGCTGATATTTAGTATCCGTAACAGGCACTAAGAGGCTGCAAAGGCGGGTTAATTATGCGAGACGAGGTTAGACTGGAAATGCAATACGTCCAGGGGAGCTTAAGTCCGGTGGAAACGTGACGGATAGGACTTCGGCTTTCGAACACCGGCCTGGCATGCTCGGTAGTCTCGGATGAGATCGAAGGACAAGAGCGAGGTGTAAACTTCGTTATGGTGCTCTAAAGACTGATGACGCGTAGAAGTAGTTGCATGCTGCCACATTCCCTTTCTTGCTTCGGAGACGCGAATGCCGAGAAGGAAATGCACCATCGGCTTTATACAGAAGCATCTATTTTTGTTCATGACATCTATGGTATCTTGTCTGACTCTATCAATCTATACTATACACGAACCATTGTATGGGACTCCTAGCCAAAAGCTACCTCCCTCCTTTGCGCATTCCCGTCTCTGTCCTGAGAGAGTTGATTGGAAGGTAAACCAGACTCTGCTTCGGAAGTTGTCATATGACTCGGTCTACATATATTTCAAGCTGTCAAGCGACGAGAAGTTGGCTCATCCATTATCCAGAGAGTACTAAGGGGTAGCACACGAAATCTGGGAGATAGGGTGTCACCTTTCCACCTTCCCGACATTGTCTGTCCAACCTTCCTGTTCAATAGCCCACTTGACTGCATCAAGCACATTGTCCACAATGACCTTCGGCTTGAATTCTGGCTCGGTGCCCTCTTCATAAACGCCGGTTTTGACAAGTATGCTTGTCCATGTTGCTTCCGTCGGACTGTTGAACTCATTTGCCCCCTGGATATCACTCGCAGGGTTGTCGCCAACCATGAAGACCCTCGACAACTTCCCTGCGCCGTTCTTCTTCCTCCTGGATCCTTTGCCTAGCAGCTCATCCAGCATTTTCTTTCGGTAGTTAATCAATACTGCCTCTGCGTACTTGTATGTTGCCGAATGTGGCTTCCCTATGACTGTCCGCTTCAATTTCGCCCTTGTCACTTGATTGAATACGCCAGCAAGCGCAGCTTGGAAACCACCTTGACCGAGTCGTGGCATATGATAGGCTGCTGCCCAGAGCAGATCTGGGTTAGAGAAGTATAGCTTGGGTTGCATATCTTGTTGATATCCAAAATTGGGCAACGTCTCATCACCATTCTTCTCGGAGACTGTGCCAAGTACTCCATCCTTGGACATCAAGAGATCCATGATAATCTGTGTGTCCAGCGCCCAATCTCGTGGATCGTTGAAAACAAATATACCATCGATTTGGAGAGAATTCTTGGGATTTGTGGGATCGATCGGGCGAGGGAGAGGTCGCGCCGCAGCTTTGTATGAATCGGAGAAGATCTTACTGAAAGGCCATATCGAAGGACAAGCTGTGAGGATATCTCCAGGTATTACGACATTCTTGAATCCGTACCTGCCCGACGTTAGCAATTCCCCTAGGACAAGGGCCCGGGGTCCCTACGATTCGGCGACCTGTCGACACTTATCTCCATCTCCGCCAGTCACCAGTACTGTCGTATCTTCTACTGACTTTCCTCTACGTTTGCTCAGATCCTCCACTACTAGCTTAAATGGTGTATGCGATTGAACGAAATTGTCCTCTGATAGAGGGACACCAAGCTTCTCGCTCAACTGCTGAACGCGCTCGCTCTCGAGCTTGCCCCCTCCATTGGTCAACAATATAAATGGTATGTTGTTCTTTTGTAAATGTAGCAGAGCTTCGGTAGCCCCAGGTAGAGGTCTCGCAGATCGTAGAAGGACGCCATCTATGCTAGAGAATGGATGTTAGCTATAGAAGAGTGGGGGGATCCATAGAAGACTCACTCGAACGCGAAGGCGAAGGTTGGGATATCGCTGGCCGGTATCTTAGGTTCAAACACCAATTCTGTATTTAAGCTTCGTCGAGAGATAAAGCTACGTCTAGTTTGAAAGGTTTCAGGCCGTTGGTGCTGCGTACCGCGGAGAGAAGGTGGTGAGGATGACTGCTTGTGATATGCTCGCGCAGGAATGTGGCAGGCTGGATACACTGAAGTGGAAATTGCCCGTACTATGTCATTCCGAAACAGGATGTCTCTTGGGCGGGAGAGACATGGTCGCATATTGTGTGGAAAGCGGCGGAGACGTCAAGCAAGGATTCGCAGTTGTATGAATGATGTTGCTCAATAGAGCTCCATGGAGGTGGCCCAAGTCTTATCCGCTTATCGCGAATGCCAAGATATGCCATGTATCTCCTCTCTTGGAGAACGCTGCGTCAAATTGCAGCAATCAACACCACTGAACATGTCTGCTTCAAGATATACTATGACTCGGCTCGAGAAAGTGGCCCAACTCTACATCAACTCATTCGAGATTATACTCGACTTCAACCCCGTTTACTGGATAGAATTGGCACTAGAGCAATGAGAACCTCGAGACCGCGTTTCAGTCGCGGGCTACAAGTTCTATGACTACGAGTTCATCGAACGCATGTACATCTACAAAGATTTGATCTTTGAAATTGGCGTCGGCAGGCAGGGGATTATCCGCACATACCTCGAGGAAATTATCTGTGTAAGTTTATTGTAATGTCCCCTGTGATGGCGAATCCGAAGCCATCGGATTCAGGTTCGTCTTCCACTTCGGCCACGGAAATGTTGTCCGTCGTCGACTTTCTGACAGCCGATTGACAAGGCTATGACTTGATGCATGTTGTTCGTTCCGAGGTGGGATGGAATTTGACGAATATATCGCACTGAGTATGCTGCGAAACTTTGGGCTGTGCCCAACTCCTCCAATAAGAGTTGCCACGTGGAGGAGGCTGCAGTGTGATGGCCAAAATCCATACCACCCCATGTATCCCAATCAAACGACGCATTCGACCTCAATTCGGCCAGTGATGCCTCTTGCCCACGAGTTCATCAACTAAGTGAGGATGCCCAAGCATGCAGCTCCCGATATCCAGCTCATCCGGTGGTGGGGGTGATCCAACAGCAAGTCCTTCAGGTGCACGTCACGTACACTCAACTTTGGACTTTGTCCTTCCATAGACTATTCAAATTTGTTCTGAGCCCTGTCCCTGGAGTGCTGTCTATGTTTGTATAAGTTGAGTGTCAACTATCATCCCGGAAACATCGATTACTACGATACCACGAAATCTCGCTTGTCCACAAGTATTTCGAAGATCATCATGGCAGTCTGCACTTTTTCAGGAAATGCCGACATGTACGGCCTCGGAATCAGAGTAGGATTTTACCTCCAATGGTTCGGAAAGATCTTGGCCACATGGGTCGCCCGGAAAGAAGTCACTGGAATGCGACTCTCGGAATCTCTTTTTATCGCAGCCACTTTCCTCGCCTTGATCATCCAAACCAGCCGGGACAACCTCCGCCCCGTCGAGATATACGTTATCCTTCTTCTCACATTCGGAGGCTATCTTCATTTCGTTCCCTTGTACATGTGGAGATTGTTGATCGGCTGCGACCCTGATTTGGACCCGAGTCGACATCCTAGAGTCAAGCCCGGAAACATGTTCAGCAGATTGAATTTTTCACTGCTTTCTACAGTTTGCATATTTCAGTTATGGTTCTGGATTGGAAAGGTTTCCAACATCGGAAGGGGTGGCTGCACGGAGTCCGGGTTCTTGTTTGCGAGAATCAGGTTGAATCAGCGAGGTTTTATTGTTGTCAACGTCGTGCTGTACTTCCTACTTTTGTTATGTTGCATGGCTGTACTTGGTATCTCGGTTGGAAAAAGATGGGGGTTCCTGGAGGAAAAGCCCAAGAGAAGCATCGGGTATGTGCTGCCAAAGTATGACCTCTTGCCATGTTTCTGACGAGTCTTCAGACGTGTTCGCAAAACAGCTCTTCAAGAGCTCCAGACCTTCATCAACCTGACGGTTGCGAGTATCGTCGTCGCAGCCACCGAGCTCACGATCGCGTGGAATCACATCACAGATGTGAACGAGATCTCTTCTGCAGGCCAAACTATCCCACTCATCATCGGAGTTGGCCAGATCGTGCGAGTGCTCTATATTATGCTTGTTACAGGTGATGACTACGATGACTACTTCTCAGGTACCAACAGTGTCGATAGTTGGCCATCGGACTACACATCAGGGCCTGTAAGTGTGGATAGGATTCCTCCAATGGCGCCTGCCCCAGGCTCGCCACCGCCCGCATAAAAGGCAACATATCCGACTAGAATCCATCCATGAGAACTCGTTGTACAATTGCGATGAAGAATGTGCTTAGAAGAAGCCGCATTTTCACTTTCACCTGACAAGATTCAACTTACCTGTACCTTATCATATCAATCAAGCATGACCAACCTTTGTCCCCTCGCTTAACCGGGAAAATGTGGGGTATCTGTTTACCCCACCCTCTACCCAGATTGAGGCTGTATCGGCTCTTGCACTCAATCCAAGTCATCAAAATAGTACCGGCTCAACTGACAACGGCAACCAATATGCGATAGCAAATTTATCCTTGCACATGATCATCTTGACACAGGCCAGATCAGATATTTCATACTTCTCCCCGCAATACATTTCCCAATCTTGTCTTCAATCCTCACATCTCAAAACAAGGGGAACAGAGGATGGTTGGAGGGCACATTATCTACGATGAAGCTCACTAGCATTCTTGCGGCGCTCGCTTTTGCCAGCAACATCAGCGCTAGCAACATCGGGAACTTCGAATACAACCACATGCTCGGGATCTGGCTTCCCAAACACGAAGTCTGGACCGATGAACACCATATCAAACACCACGAACAACGCGTTCGGGAGCGCGAACTCGATCAGCACCAACACGAACACAAAATACCAGGCATTGCCTCTCAATACGTGATTCACGACGACCCCGAAGTCCATAATCACGATATCAACCACCACTTGACATTCTATCCTCACCCAGAACACAAACGCACGATCCCTAGGCTGATAGTCTATGTACAGACGTTCAAGACGCCAGATGGTAAACCGCTGAGTTTACTACCGTTGTTGGAACATCAGACGGGGATCACGCACGTAATTCTTGCCAGTGTCCATTTGCATGAGAAACCAGGCGAGATCAGGTTGAATGATCATGCATTTAGTGACCCGACTTGGGACCGGATCTGGGAGGAGGTAAAGATTTTGCAGGAGAATGGCGTTAAAGTGATGGTGATGCTAGGCGGAGCAGCGGCGGGCACATACAAGAGACTGAATGGGACAGATCAAGAGGTAAGATCCCACTTCATCAGAACAACACCTCACCTATGAGTCTCGTTAGAGCAGTGAACCACAGAAGACTGAATACAAACGAGTTGAACATCCAGCTACTGACATAAATAACAGTTCTACGAATATTACCACCCCCTCCGCAACCTCCTCCAAACCTACAACCTCGACGGCATCGACCTCGACATCGAAGAAAAAGTCCCCCTCACAGTCCCCATCCGCCTCCTCACCGCTCTGCACCGCGACCTCGGCCCCTCTTTCATCCTAACCATGGCTCCCCTAGCCTCCGCCCTTGCGCATAAAGACGGCCAAAACCTCTCCGGCTTCTCCTATTTCACACTCGACGAATTCGCCACCGCGCCCGGCTCAGATGCGAAACTCGTACACTGGTACAACGGCATGTTCTACGGGGGATTCGCGCGCGGTCCGCCGTTTTACGAGAGTGTAATGGAGCAGGGTTGGGATCCTGAGAGGGTGGTGCTGGGGGTCCTGGATTGTAAGGATGATGGGCAGCCGAATGGGTTTGTGCATGTTGAGGATCTAGGGGAGACGATCAAAGGGTTGAGGAGGGCGACGAGGGATAGTTTTGGTGGGGTTAGTGGGTGGGAGTATTGGGATGCGGGGCAGAGCGAGTACGAGAAGATTGAGCCGTGGATGTGGGTTAAAAAGGTTGGTGAGGCGTTGTTTGAGGAGTTACCGTATGTGGAGGAGGTGAAGAGTGAGTTGCGTTGAATCATCCTAGGAGGCTTGTGTCTATGTCTTGATTTTGGAGGCGTAATTAGCAGGCGATATTAACGACGGTGAAATCTAACCGCTAGCGATGATCATTTTCCGATCCTTCTTGTTTTCGGCTGTGAGCCGACTCTACCTTCTTTCTAAATCTTCCTCCGGAACTCCCCTCGCTTGAGCCATCTATTGATCCACCTAATGGCTCGCAGCCCATTCTCGATACCACTCCAAACACTCCTTGTTTGCCACACTAGCACCGACCTTGATATTCATTCCACACAGAATCTGCTTAACAGCAATTTCAACCCTATCGTACTCGTCAGCATTTGCATCGTCCAACCTTATACGGGAAAGACTTACTTCTTCCCATTCCCCGTAACCGGAATATCAAAACACTCATCTATTACCCCCGGCACATGCCTCGCACTCAACTCCCTCCTAATAACCGCCTTAATCCCCTCCTTCAACTCCTCATCACACTTCCTCCCCTCCTCCATCTTCAAAAACAACACCACAACCTCATCCCCCTCCCCCTCCCTCCTCCTCCCCACACAAATCGCATCAGCCACCTCAGCCCCAAAATGCTTCAACAGAACATTATAAATCTCCGCACTGCCAAACCTCACACCGCTCGGCTTCAGAATCCCATCACTGCGTCCCAACATCGTAAGTCCTCTCGTCCCCTTTTCGAAACGCACGAAATCGCCGTGGTGCCACACGCCGGGGAATTGTTCGAAGTAGGCGGATCGGTATTTGGATTGGCCAGCGGAGGGGGAGGTCGCGTGGAAGAAGGTGACGGGCTGGCAGGGGAAGGGGAGCGTGCAGACGAGATCTCCTTCGGAGCCGTCCGGGACTGAAGAGCCGTCCGGCGACCAGGCTTCGATGGACATGCCGAGGCCGGAACATTGAATTTCGCCGCTGTAGACGGGTAGGAGGGGACAGGGTGCGCCAAATAACGAGATAATATCCGTTCCGCCCGTTATTGAACCGAGGTTTATGCTGGGTGGGAAAGCTTCGTAGACGTAGTTGAAAGTTGATGGTGCGAGGGGTGAGCCGGTCGAGTAGATTGCTTTGAGGGAGCTGAGATCGAGCGCTGCCTCTCCTTCCATAGGTTTTATCCCTTTCTGTTCAAGGATGGAGAGGTACTTGGCGGAGGTGCCGAAATGTGTTATTTTCAGGTCTTGGATTAAGCGAGGCATGGAGAGGGGACCGTGGGGGTGGAAGGGGGAGCCGTCGTAGAGGATTATAGTTGCGCCAGTAGCGAGGGCGGAGACGAGCCAATGCCACATCATCCAAGTTGTGGTTGTGAAGTAAAGCATTCTATCGCCGGGTCGGATGTCACAATGTAGGATGTGCTCTTTCTTGTGCTGGATTAGGGTTCCGGCTGCAGAGTGGACGATGCATTTTGGTGCTCCGGTTGTCCCGCTGGAATATAGAATGTACAAAGGGTGAGATGCGGGAAGCTGATTGAATGTGAGAAGGCCAGAGGCGTCCTCGGCGCTGGAGAATGTCAGTCTTGGTCTTCCAGGCATTTTCAGTCTGAGAGGTTCGCGTACCTTCTAACAAAATCATCGTATTTCCATACTTTCCCACATAGAAGACTCAATCCGTCGGTCTTCATCTCATAAGCCTTCACAGTCTCAAACATCACACAAGCCTTCAGTCCCTTCAAGCCCTCTAGAATATCTTTTACCTTAGCATAACTTCCGTGTACCTTCCCATTGTAACCGACCGCATTATCAACAAACAGAACTTTCGGCTCGATCTGAACTAATCTCTCTAGTACAGCAGTGACGCCTGTATCGGGACTGACACCGGTCCAAATAGCTCCAATGGACGCTGTGGCAAGCATAGCGATGACGGCATTGGCATGATTTCCGAGAAAGCCAGCAACTCGATCGGACTCCACAACACCCTGAGACCGTAGAGCAAGACTACATTGTCGAACTCTTTCGCGTAATTGAGCCCATGTGATGGTTGACTGTCCGCTTTCAGTTGCCTCGATTATGGCGGGCGAATTCTCGCCAATAGTAACGTTTGTCGGAAACAGCAAGTTTTCCGCGAAGTTCAACCGCGAACCAGCGAAGAAGTCTGGCCTTGGGAAGATTCCTGCGTCTTTTGGGACAACCTGGAAGGAGATCAATATACATTTAGTCACGTGACGTAAATGTTCCTTCACAAACCTCATCGTACGGCTGCTCAGCAGTGATACCCGTGAAGTCCCAGATCTCTCCCCAGAAGTCACCAATGTTGTCAATCGACCACCGATACAGATCTTCGTAGGTTTTCAGGTTCAATTGATACTTTGAGTTGACCCCACGCATGAATTCGGACATCCGAGTTGACTCTGGGTCCGGGTGAGTCCACAACATCGGTTTCGAAGGCTTTGCTGTGCCATTGGTGCCATTTGTCTGTATACCTGCCATTTTCATGGACAGTCTATAAATTATTTGCTGTATACAAGGGACGAAAAAAAATGTAGGCTTGAAGTCTTGATTTCAAAAAATGTTGAGCGGGGATGAGCCGCGGCTGCCCGCAGGAGGCGATCGCAACGGATGAATGTTAATCCGCCCGAAGCGACTTCAACGAAACATCCGCACGTTTGCTATCTGAACCTCATCCCATATTATCGAGACTGGTCAACGATAGTCCTTGTATTCTTACCTTGGGTACAACCCATACTTCAATGATGGCTTGCAGCATATCCATACGGAATCTAAACTGAATATATAAAAGCCGTGAAGCATGAATCGGCCACCTACTGGGCGCGAACCGAGTTGCCGGTTTGAGCCGATCGTCGGAGGACATTATTTCTTGGCTTTGCTACGGGCTTTGTTTACCACCATCTTACTCGCTTAGTGTTCGACGTTCACTGTCTACGAAGTCTTTCTACTACTTGTTGGATCAGCCTCAAGTAGGCGAATGCTCGCTCGCGTGGGCCTACGGCCTTGTTCTAAGTGGAGCTTCAAATTGGTCTTTCTAAGTGTGCCTTTTTGTTTTGTCTATTCACTCCTTTGGTTGTTTGTTATGGCGAGATGTTGTGGGCTTGGAAAGCTCCAGGCCGAAGACATGAATTAGGCTCCTGAATCGAGCTGTAGGAGCTAGTATTTCGCTTCCATTGTTCACCTTGGGACGGCTGCATTACTTGCGGGAGTGTTTCGTCATGAGTTTTCGAAAAATTACTCGTGAGTCTCTTCAATCTATTCACCTTTCAGCCCCTTCGAAAGCTTCAGATATGTATAGATTGTAATTATAGTAGTATTTATTTGCTTATGCTAATATCCAACCATGGCGCGTGAACAAGTTGTCATTCGCGTCCATGGCTCGAAGCACGAGACTTGGAAATCGTCCAATACGACCTCAGAGCGGGGCGAGCTGAGAGCACATGAGCTCCCAGGAACCGTTGCAGGTTCAGGAGCTCGGACTTCTCGGTTGCAAGGAAACGATGGTCGACATGGTCGGAATGCGACAAGTCCTTCTGCTGGCACCGCTGCTCGAAAGGTTTGCGTCGAATTATCGAGTTCCTTGGTGAAACGAATCATATCAAGTAGCTTCTCCGATTCCGACTTTAATAGCAAGCTCGCTTTGGAGAAGGCTTACTAGGTTGCGAATTTGTGCTTTTCGGTCCGCTGGAGAAGTGGACCTCGTCCTCATCTTCATCCTCGCCGTACTCATCGTCGTCGGACTCGCCACCATCCTCGCGCTGTCTTTTCCGTGAATGCGTTCGAGCAACGACCATGCTGCCACCACTGGACCCTTGAGTTCTACCTCGGGATGCCATGGAGATCTTGTAGTGATGTCCACACATCTTGACTCCATCAGTCGTTTTCGCAAGCCAAGCCTTGCAACGGGTGCCCTTCGAGGTAATCTGAGTGCAGAACGCGTCGTCACCGAGCAGCTCGCGAGCCTCGCGAGCTTTTCGTTGCTTAGGACTCTCGTAGAGACTCGGATGGTCATGCTTGATATGTGCGCTATTACTGTGCGAGGAACTTCAATTAGTATTCTTCCACTTAGAGCATAGTGCAATCGGGACAAGGAGGGGAACTTACTATGCAGTAGCCTTCAACATCAACTCCCACTCCTTATCATCCGTTCCCTTCAGCGCCAGCGCATCCTCGACCAGCTTCCGATCCTCATAGCACTTCACACCATTCCCAACCCAGCTGAACTTCTCGAGGTAATCCTCAATGGTCGGATTCGCCGCGCCGATATAACCTCCATCTCGAATCGCATGCCGAATCATCCAGTTCGCCTGCGCCTTGCGCGTGATGAACGCACCTAGTCCCGTATCTCCAGTAATGCTCTCATTCAACTGCTTCGTCCTCGCTCTCATACAGTCCTGGCGCGAATAAGCAATCGTCAAGCATCTTGTATACGGCGCATCGTCTTCCAGTCTCGGCAATTCCACCTCAGCTGGCGCAATCGGCGTAAAGCGCAGTGGCGAGTTCAGAGGTAGGCCCGCCTCATAAGGTGCGAAGCCACTTCCTCCATGAGGATTATTTGCCGAGAATACGAGCGCAGAAAACGGGATGCATGTGCATGTGAGTCGGAAATTCGTGATGTTGAAGCGGCCGACGAAGTGGTCTTCGGGGACGTGATTGAGGAAGAGGATTGTGGAGAAGTTGCGGCGCTCGTCGTGGCCGTCTTTGTGGACGTGGGATTTTTCCTTGAGGCTTTCTTCCATGATTTGCTCTGCGGTCTTGGTAGAGTTGATGCCAACTTGGCTTACGCCTGTCATGACGGTATCACTATCTTGTACTCCTTGTGCATCACCCTCCAAAGCATTCGATCCCTCTTTAGAGTGCTCTTCTGTCTCGCCCGACTTATCGATAGCTGTGAGGTTGACCTGAATGGAAGTCACACTCTTATTCTCACCCCCACCACACGTCAACGATGCCTCTTTAATCCACTTGAATAATGTCAGCGCTGTAAAATTTGGAAGACTTAAGATGGGGGTCTAAGCTCCCAAAAATGTCGATGCTGAGATACGTACCTGCCGTTCATGCTCCTCCGTCCACGCACCATCCGCATTCCTCACCAACTCAAACGAGATCTCCGAAATCAACTCCACCATTCGCATGACACGCGAATCCTTCTTCTTCGCGATAACTCCCGGCCGAATACTCCCATCCTTGCCGTTAGGCTCGACAGACCACGTGAGGTTATACACGGTACCTACACGCTTTCGATTCTGATTCGTCTCAAGACTGGCCAGGCAGTCTGCCATACCAGGGGCGAGAATGATGCTTTGAAGCTCAACTAAGTTCTCCCAGAGTCCAAGGTCATACATGTGTTGTGGGGAGAAAGTTTGCGCTTCGAGAAGATCGAAGCCTTTTCGTCCAGCCATGGCTCGTGCGAAAACGGGCTTGTTGTCGTCGAGGCTGTGGTAGCCTATTCTATCGAGATCTCCATTTGCGACATGTTGAGGGCGGTGGAGCTCGTGGGGAATGATCTTGGAATGTTCGCCGCGAGCGGTGGCGCTGAGGCGGGGTTGGCCTGGTTTCTTCTTTTCGGCGAGGAGCCAGCCTCCTTTTGGGCGAGGAGTGATGTCGTACATGACGTCGGGATGTGTTGAAGTGTTCTTGGACATGGTGGAGTATGGTCAATGAGATCGAATGTCGAGAATTCTTGTGACGAGTGTCGGTTGAATAAAGGCTTTGAGTGTCTTTGGACTTGGCTGTTTCGAAGTCAGCTCAAGGAACTCGAGAGAAAAGCTCAGTCATATCGCCCACAGAGGGATCAAGAATTGAGGATAGTAGATGACTTGGGTACTTACATCTTGGCCTTCGACTCTGGTGCTTGTGACAGTTTGATGGAGGCTGCAGTTCCCAGCTCGGAGATTTATGGAGGACGGCCTCTAGCTCGTGGCTGCGGTCGCCAGTCAGATTAGGCTGGACTGACTCGCCTATGAAATAGACAAAAGTCGTCCCCAACTAAGTGACATATGATGCAGAAGTACGCCACATAATTCAAAATAGTCGAGGCCTGAAGTTTGCACTGTAAAGCCCCGGAAGAGGGAAGTGTTCAATACCAAATTTTACAAATTTTCCTCGTGTAAACGCAAGACAAAACTCACTACGTATAAAAGACGTTCAGCTCGATATTCCAGTGACATTAATTTCCATCCCTATGGCCTCGGGCCCCTAGAAACGTCATCGAACTCCAGCAGCTCGATGTCAACAGTGTCTCGCTTAGCCTAGTCCTCACGTTTCTTGGCGGGGTGAAGTAATGACCTCGCCTGGTGCGTAAGGAACAACTGACTTGACCGATTCAGAAAGTTCACTCAGCTTGCACTTCATGTCATCATCCAATACAGACTTGCATTTCTTACTTGCCATGAGTTTCAGCATTACAGAATCTGCCATTCCCGCCCAAAGTGCGACACGGCACTATTCTACTACTTCAAACATTTCTCCGTCATCCTGCTGAGTTCCATCAAGAAGTGATCCCTGAATCATGCAGCCTCACTTATCATGTGTCTCGTTGCTGTGGACTACCAGGAGTGGCACCTGAAAAAATCCGGTTATCGCTAAGCACAGGACCAAATAAGCGAAATTCTACCACGACACTCGGAACACCGGCCTGAACTGGCGTGACTCCGATTGTACGGCTCGCCAATTTCGTATACGAACACCAACTACCTGTTATGGTAACGGCCGAAAAAAAACAAAAACGTATTAAATTACGTTCAGTAAACTGGAGTAAATCTCAACAAGCCTTCGGGTAGTTGAGTTTCCAGGTGAGTTTTGCTTGTTTTGCTCCTCTGTCTTCCCCGATTTGCTTTCTTTCGGAGATGTGATTTTTTTTTTCTTTTCTTTAATCTCTACTTGCGATCCACGGCTGTGTCATTTTCCTGCTTGACATGATCATTGCAATTGGCGTACTTCCGGAGACATTTTTGATCTTGGCTTCAAGATAAACATGCTCAAAGCCATGTCGATTCTGGAATTAATTGTCTTGAGAACCTCTGCTATAGCCCACTGGGAATGTTAAATCTCGCAAAGGAGCCTTTCCGACTGGTTACAGCGCTCAGATGCAGCAAGCTGCTTCGGACAAAGCGATTCTGTCATCAGCCATCCGCTTTCCTGCCGCTTATTGGTATCATACATGATATCTGAGCTCGGTCTTGATCATGCTGATATGATAGAAGATCTAGAACACAATATAGTAAGATAGTAGGCTGCAAAGCACGTATCTGCAGGAATGTACATCTGATATCCTGCAAAGCAATCTCTATCAGCCAAAACTTGGCAAAGGAGAGGACCTAAGCTTGCTTGTACTGGTCTTCTGTGAAGCTGGGTCCGAGGCTCGTCCGACAAGGCTCTGTGTTGAGTGGGCGCGGTGTATGAACGTGGAACGACAAGAACTTCATAGAGATCACTGTCAAGATTAGAGTTCAGTGGCAGGCTCTTCATATGTCTATTTTGTGAAGCAGCCTTGCTGAGATGATCTAGCAAACGCTGAGGACCACACTAAGTCGACACGTGAGCAAAACAATGGTGTAAGCGCACCCACGGTAGTGACCGACTTTGGAAATAGCACATGAAATTATGAATGAAATCTAGTTAGGCGCTAAGGTTCGTCTTCTAAGCAGATGCATGCTGTTGGAAACGTCCGCGACCACTAAGTAGCCTTACCGCCTTCTCTGAAGACCAGCGAACGATGGCCTCGCGACTCAGCAAGACTCACAAATCTGCCCCGTCTATTTCTCTGTGGCATAATACGGAAACTTAATCTTGGAAGAGGTCAATAGTGACTGAAAAGACATCTTCATAGTTTCCGAGTCAACTTCGTTGGGATTGATCATCAAGATTGATCATCGGGATTGAACCCTGCACCACTTCAATAGTACGGGAGTACAGACCTAATACCTTACTGCTTAGTATGGAAGATTCGCTGCATATCGTCGGGACTTGGCGTACTTTGCGGCAAGGTTGCGATTTTCTCGCCATCAACTCGCCATCAAATCTTTGAATCAGATGACCATGAAAGGGTCCATGTGAAGCCCAAGATCGACGCTGTCATCTTGGCATTGCCGAAAGAAACAATGCTTAAAGGATCCGGCACTGGGTTTGAGTGCGGGAGTTGTAATTGCCCTGGGAATCTTGTAATTCCACCAATGGCACTTCCTCCATATCGTCTGAAGTCCTCCCAGGTCAGCGAGGTTATGCAGGAGCGCTAGTCCTTAACCTCCTACGGGAAGCATCTAATGCATCGAAGATCACTGGGATCCCATATCAGGTCTTGAAAAGCAATTTAGGAATTGGCACAATTTAAGCATAAGGACCGTGTGTTCAATCAAGTATTGTTGACTTTCCTTGGCATGTTGTTGTCAGTCTCGGTTAGGAAAGGAGTGGCGAATTCGCGATGGTGCTCACCAAGCACGCCTTTTCTTGGCGCATCAATGCAGAGCTTCTTCCAACTTCACACCTCTAAATTTTCTTCCACAGACCTCATCTGGCACAGTAAAGCTTCGTCCATTGGTATGCCAAGATGCTCTGCCGCGTCTTATACGGAGTAAGCAATGGCTGAATAAACGAACCCGCAGCCACTAATTGCGACATCACAATACCCATAGACTCAGGATTAATTTTCCCTTTCGCTGGTTCCGTTTTAGTCTCCGGACGTGAGCAACTGCTGCTTTAACCTGAGCCGAGGGTGAGCCTACCTGAGCCGAGGGTGAGCATGCCGGAGCAGAGCCTGAGCAAGCCTGAGCGGAGCCTGAGCAAGCCTGAGCGGAGCCTGAGCAGAGCCTGAACAGAGCCTGAGCAAGCCTGAGCAGAGCCTGAGTATCCTGAGCACGCCCTGAGTCAGCCTGC
Organism: Cadophora malorum; assembly: GCA_017365405.1. Lineage (NCBI taxonomy): Eukaryota > Fungi > Ascomycota > Leotiomycetes > Helotiales > Ploettnerulaceae > Cadophora > Cadophora malorum. The sequence goes on along the minus strand of JAFJYH010000107.1, from coordinate 10,880 downwards.
GCACCATAATGTGGGACCCATTTTGGCCTCCTTTGTGCCCCGGCTACAGTTTCCTTACCGAATTTTGCCCGGGAATCCGGTTTTGCTCCCTCGCAGGGTCTCTGCTGGAGTAGATTTTGGATCCCTCCTGTCAAAGAGCACGTGACTAGTAGTTCAGCCTCACAATTTACCCGGAGTAATCCCGACAGACGAAACGCTGTCCCTTTCCAAAGTTCAGCATCGCTTCCATCTTCTCCCCACCCATCTCGAGAAACCAACGTCACATCTGCGCAGACATGGCCTGACACCATGGCGAATAAATCCAGATCAGATATCATCAAAGCCAACTTTATTGGCAATAGTTAGATGCATTTCGCGATTCTTTCACTTCGATTTGTGAGTCTTCCCCGGACCGTTGGATCAGGTCGACGAAGGTAATACAGACCGACCTTGCCAAAGTGCTCCTCTAACTAGCATACAGATCTCCCGAACCTCGCGTTTGACCTTCTGCTAGCGCTGCAAAACTTGTCCCGCTGCTCGTCTGCTCCATACAGTAGTGGCAAAATCCTCTTGACCGATTTATCGAGGCTCAGCTCTGCTGTCATCTCCGATAACTTCAACTTCGACCGCGCCAAGCCTCTCTTGAGCGCTGTTCTCAACAACGAATCTGATGAGCTTATATGGGACAAGGTTTACTGCGCTGTCACCGAGTCCACGCCACCTCCCCGCCCTCTGTCGTCCTTCCCACAAACACCCTAGCTGCGCAACACGAGCAGCTTTGGCAGGGAGATGTGGATGATCGCAAGAAGGAGATCGTACGACCTCGGAAGGGGCTCAATCCTCGGCCGTTGCATATTGGAAGGATGGATCTGGTGATTGAGGGCTGCTCAAGGATCCTTGGCTCAGTACGCTACGCTGGCGGGATCGTACGCGCCGCCAGAATTGGTATGACATAACTGACGATGCGGAGTCTCATTTCTGCAAAGGGAAGGTTCATTGGGCTCAGCTATGCGGAAATGGTCACAAGCTCCACAGGATGGGTGTGACGGATTGGATATCGAGCAGGATTGGACTGATCACGTGAAGCAAAGACGCCCGCGCAGCAGGATAAAAGCGACAGGAACCAAACCCTTTTCCAATCCTTCACTGACAGTCATAAGAATCCAAATCGTCACGATTTGTGTAGGGACAAGGAGTAGCCTGATAATAGGAGGATGAAGAGATGGCACCTAGTGCAGCAGTGCGGGTTTACTTCTCTTTGCTTCGGATATCTTGATGCTATACTTTACCTGCGTGTTTCTTTCCTCTCTCTCCTAGTTTTTGTTACTGCCAGTAGAAGGCATGGGGCCAAGGGCTCCGACGGCGGGTTTGGTTCACGCAGATTTGACATTACATTCGGAAGGGGGTTTGTACCAGTTCCATCTCAGCAGACGGTTTGGATAACCGGTTCGCCGGCTGATCGTCATGAGATTCATGCAGCTACGAGATTGCGTCACGAAGGGATTACACCGAGGATCAAGAGGGAGATCATTGCATGCCCATGTAAGGGACGATCATATCATCTAGATTGACAAGAGGAGATCACCGGTGGCAAGTCTGCAGATGGTGGAGCCGCATCAGGGTAGAGTCACACCAATGTCCAGTGCTACTAGGAGATCCTAGCCAGCCAGAATCATATTGGCGCCGGAGCTTGACAAGCAAAGGAGACAGATGATCAGCTGGTAGACGTTAAACAGAGGTGGAGACTCATGCCGCATTGACGCCGCATCCAAGGAGTCACACCAAGAGCCACTGGCATTATGAGATTCCCTAAATCCTAGCAAGGCAGAAATACACCAGCGGCAAAGTTCAGTGATCAGCTGGGTACCGGTCAAAGAAAGGTGGAGATTCATGCAACGACAATGCCGCGTCTAGAAGGAGTCACACCAAAGACCAGTGACACTGGGAGATTCACTGGCAGGCAGAATAACATCAGTAACAGAGTTGCGCTGACAAAGGGGGGCGGGGTTACTGGTATGATTTCTGTAGATGATGGGGCTCTGCCCACGCTCCGCTTCCCCGTCTCTTATATCAAGTGAGAGGTAACCTGAGCCTTAGCACAAACCCTTCCTTGATGCAATCTCGCCGTTGCATGAATCTAGCTACGGCCAGCAGGCACACCAGCCCTTCTAAGCTCACTCCAGCAACGTAACTTTGCCGCCGAGCTGGTTCTGCCTTGCCTGTATGAAACTTTCAGCTCCTTGTGCAGACGGACCCTCTCAACCACCCGGCTGTGCCGCCTAGCCTAGCTGATCCCTCTAAGTCGTCAGTCAGTCCGCAGGCTCAAGGCAGATTGAAGCACGGGATTATGCTCAGCTCGACCCCCCTGAGCATGACGATAATCTGCCCAAACGGGAAGATGTCCCGGACAATGGGCTGTACTTCGTAGTAGGCATAATAGTTCTAAAGCCACCAAGACCTTTACTAAAACAGGTAGCATTTCAGTAGAACCAAGGAATTCTATTGGATGATCCCCGCAGTTACGTCGAAATGCTAGAAAGCCTGGCGGAATTATTTGGGCAGGTACCAAGTAGTAGTGCTCAGCTGGTGTTGTCACTCAGCATAAGGCGAGTCAGGCAACGTAAGAAGTTGCCCCGGTGAAGGAGTTTGTAGCAGTGCTCAGCTCGTGCCTGCTTTTGGCATGATGTGGTCCTGCCACTAAGCATGATGCGGGCTACAGGGACTGGCCCTAAGGAATGGGGTTTGCATAACTTGATCTGTGAAGAGGTGGCACCGGAGAGAAGAGTTGATGGGTTCGTGGCACAACGTCAGCGCGGATAGGGGAGATTAGGGAACGAGACGCATAGGCGAAACACCACAAAGAAACGGTAAGGAATAAGTCACGCTTTCATTTGCTTCGATGGCATCATTGTATCGTATAGTTTTCCCGAAACCCTTTTGTAGCAATCAATATGTTCCGCAGTGTTGACCTATGACCAGAGAGGCTATTCACTGTTGCAATTCTGCAGCTCGTCCCCTTTTCTTTGGCTTCTTGAATGCTCTCTCTTCGATTCTTTGAGATACGGACGTGTCTGAGGTGATATCTCGCGAAGCAACACGGCTTGGTTGACTGTCGGCATCCTCCAGCAGAGATGTAGCAACATGGCTTGGTTGACTGTCGGTATCCTCCAGCAGAGATGTAGCAACCTGGCTTGATTGGTCAGAGAGATGGTGGCTTTCCAACCCTTGTGAGAGTCCGGATTCCCCTGGCTCGGATTGCTGTGAGACCTCAAAATCTGGATCGGGTGGCAACTTATCGATAACTGAACAGATTCTTTTCAAGTGAGTTGGCATCCATATATCGTAGACGTTTTTAGTGAATTGGTAAGAGGTCCACTTGTCTTTTCCTTCTTCGCTCGTGAAATCAAACTTCTTGATCGGGTGGCGATAGAAGGCAGTCTTGCTTCCATCGATTAGAGCGTAGTGGCCATAGATCCTCACTGTACTATGATCGTGCGAGATTGAAAATGCGAGGATTTCTCGATGCAGCTCTTTCTCGCGCTTCACAAGCCTGAAGAGTTCCACAACACCTCTCACGGCAAGGGTCATGCTGTGAGCATTCTGCCGGTCTGCAACATCAAGTGCCGCAGCACCGCACTTTACCTCGCACGTTAGAAACGGGAAGTACATCTGCCAGGTGGCCATGAAATGGGACGTAAAAGTATCTGTAACCTCGCCAACGAAAGGCTTAAGCTTTTCGAGTTGGTCGTTCGTAAACGCAGATCGACCGAACCCCACAGAATAATCAGGTTGTGGGCGAGGGCCGTAGAAAGGTATGGCGCTATTCCATCCTTCATTGACACTTTCAATCAACAGGTCGAGATGCGTAGCACCATATGTCGCCAGAGTTTGGGCAGAAGGGACAATCAGCAACGAGATATCTCGAATAACCATAGTCTCGTTTCTGTTGCGAATCTTTCGGCAAGTTGTGTCGAACAGATCATTGCGAAATAACGAGTTCTGAGGATATGTCTGCTCCGAATAGAGTAAGTTTTGACAAAGATCTCTGCCTGCTTTTTCAATACCGTTATCGCATTTGTCCAAAAAGCTGCCCTTGGTTGCAAGTACAGTCTCATAGCTCGGACGTGCATAAGGAGAACTTTTGGCCTCCCTCGGCTTCTGATCGCTAGGTGTGGTAGAGCTGGGTGTAGTAGAACCAGCTTCCGATTGTTTGGCACGAAGAGATGATAACGATTTCTTCCTTGCAAGCAGATGACTCATGTTGCCCTCCGGGTTGAAGTATTCCTCAGGCCAAGTTCCTTCCTTTCTCCAGTATTCAATTGGGTTGATCTCCTTCCCACTGCCACCGACCGCTGCGTTCTCGCTGATTGTGTCCTTGAGAGGAGATCGTGGAGATGTCCGCGGCCGCTTTTGAGAGGGAGTGGCAGGAAGGGGGGCTTCGTCTTCTTTCGATCGTTCTCGTTTCCGTTTTCGATCCTCAGCCTGTGGAAACTTGACTTGAGTTAGCTTTATAGCATCGCAGAAGGAGAGTGACATGCCTCTTTGCCGGGAGTGTTGCTAGTTGGGGAGGGACGTGGGCGCTTGGGTTCGGTGTTCGTGTACTTGGATACAGTTCGCTCCTGGTGGCGTTGTAGGCGTGCGCTTTTACGAGAAGGAGGTTGTTCTTTCTTGATACCTTGTGGCCGCGCTTCTATCAATGATCAGTCAAAGTACACGACCAGGGTGAATGGCTTACTTACTTTCGCCTTTTGGCGCCGAGCGTTGCCGCCCAACTTTTTGGATGTTTCGTTTTGCTTGACGCGGGGCCATATCGACTGGAAGGAGGAGGGGTAACAGGTGGGTTTATATTGCCGCTGGGGTTGATGGACGGCGGTAGATGGAAGAGTCAGAGGGTGCGGGCAGGACGAGGGTGGTGGGCAACCATTACTATTTCTGTTAATTCGCGAACGCAGCATCCTTCCCCCGAAACCACTCACATCTGAGACTAGCCAACCAAGAAAACGGGGATGTCGAACCGGTTTGGGTCAGCTTTTGGTGCTGGGCATGTCGACTTTTGGGACAAAGATGACAGCTTGGATCATCGTTTGGCGCTAGTCTAAATAAAGATTAGTTGTCGTCAAGCGGCGTTTTGAGAGCCGAATACAATTTGAAGCCTGATCTGCAAGGCAGCCAAGCCACCTAGCTGGCCTCACAGAATTTAGGGCACTCTGGCACTTACGTCAATTCAGTGAATTGCCAGTAAAGAGTCAGTATTTTGAGGCAGATTGTTTTGTTACAAATGGTTTTGGGAAACTGTACGATTTAATAGAACTGTTGAAGGAAACGAACACGAGATTGCAAAGAAAAGTCCGCAGTCAATAATCTGAGCAGACCGCTGTTCATACGCCACGTAACTAGCAAATTAAGCGAAAAATATATTTGAGCGGGCTCTGACCACAACCTTCCATCAACCCCACCTTGCCCACCTTAGACACAATCATGAAAGCCACCATAGTCGAACCCGGCGACATCGCGACTGTCAGCTTCGTTAGTAGTGCTCTTATTATTCTCCAAGACGATGGAGACTTTGGCGATGAAAGCGTTCTCAACAGCATCGCGGCTCAAGATGACCAGACCCGTCCCACCATTCCAAGTCTTCCTTCCATACCCTTTCCAGTTCGCGACAAGTCAGTATGTAAACACCCATATCCATTTGGCTATCTGCGAAGCTGATATCTTGCGCAGAACTTTCGGCTTATGCTGGGGCGGTACTACTCTGGGCGATACGACATACTTTCGGGCTTGCAGATACATAAATTCAGCGAAACCAGATCTATCGAATGGGACCCGCAAGGACAGCAGAGACTGGTCGCACATTATGTGTTGAATGATATCTATGTGACTCCACCTGGTGGTGAGAAGGTCCTTGTGAGGAGGGCCTCCACGTTCGTCTGCTCAAATTGTCAAGTGAGCCTTATCTTTACTGACGCTGGAACCAGAATCTTCTGCCCTCCATACTGCCTATCCATCGTCGTTTCTCCAGCTACTCCAAGTCAAGAATGCACTGTCGTAACGATACTCACGAGAGCGAAGGGATGATATCGGATACACAAGGGGTCACTGGTTGCGTGAAGGAGTTGGGTGTGACACACTGGCTTTGCAGGGCCGCGGATGTACGATTCTTGCATTGGTGCGGTTCTGATTTAGCGGTATTGAGATAGCATTTATATTGATCGCTATTTGTTTATAGGATCCAAATAGCATGATAACTGTTTGCTCCCAATTTGCGGAGAGAGATATTTTGGCTTTTGATCAAGATCTCGCCGCCATCAGAGCCTCCACCCAGGCCAGGCAATCATGACGATCAGATGATGTCCCTTCAGTGCTGCATCAACTAGTCCTCCTTGTCATGTTCCTTACGGCTGCCCCAAGAAGTCTGGACTGTCAGTATAAGCCTGATGAGAACAACATTGCGAGACTCACCACATGGAGCGTGAAGAAGGCGTAGAGTTTGATGGGGCCATGGAGGTACCCGAAAATAATTGTTACGGGAAGGAAACAGATATCCCTAGGGTAGAGTGCGAAATGTGGTAAGAGCTTCACCACCTTCGTGGACAATAGCCAGAGAGCGAAGATGCAAAAGATCAAGAGACGATGTGATGGATCCCACGTAATAGTGCTACAATGCAGGAGGAAGCCAAGTAAGGGGTCAGTTATTAATGAATGAGATAGTGTCGCAAGGAGCAATGCGTATAAACTCCAGGGTGTCTGACTGTTTATCACATATTAGTAAACCATACGAGACAAGGATGAGATACATACATCCAAACACGCCACTGGAAGATTATACTCTTGATGTTGCTTCGCCAGTTACTTCGGGCCCAACGAAGACATTGCTTCAAGAATCCCCAACCAAATTCCAGCGTAGTCAAAACTTCTGCCTCTTTAGACATCTGGATCCGGATGCCCCAACCCTTGGCGACGAGAAATCGCGTGACGAAGTTATCATCATCAGGGTTAAGAGGTTTTCCCAACCATGTCTCGGTGATATATCCTGTCATAAAGTCTTCGGTTTGAAGAATCTCCGTTCGAATTGCTGCTGTGCGGCCGGACAAACATGATATTCCGCCGTCTATATGTGAAGTCGCTGATATCTCAAAATTTCGTCGCTCAATATAGCATTCTCCGAGATATTGCCACATGTGGTCTATTATTCCTAATCCAGGTCTTCGCCTTACCCTTTGACGAGTGCCAACTGCACCAACATTGCTATCTTCGAATGGTGCAAGTATGTGAGGTAGCGACTTTGAAGGCAATTCGACATCATCATCGGCTAGAATTGTGATCGAGGTCGTGATTCTTGGAATGGCCTCATATATCTGCTGGCGTTTGTTGGCAAAATTGGCAGCTATGACTTGAATTCTTAGGTCGATGCTATGTGCCAGCTCGGTGATTCGTAACAAGTCGCTTTCAATAGTTGACACGAGAATCTCATGAGGCTTTGTTGTGAGGCAACTTCGTAGGCATAGCCTAAAGTCATCATGTTGATCTTCGCGACAGATCGTTGGAATAACATAAGTGACATCGTCTGGGGTATAGGTGGGGTTGTCAGGTGGTGGGATAGATCTGAAGGTCCAAGAGGACGCGCAGTTGACAATGAGGCGAACATAGCGGTAAAGCCTAAGATATTATTGAGCAAGCTTCTATGATAAATCTCAATACGCAGCCTGTCAACTCACAATAGCGCAATGAAAGAGATGGGATAGGTGATAAGCATCGTTTGAATGTAATGGGTGCTTCAATATACGGGCTGCTTGAAGATTTGCTATATCTCCAAGTACCGCTGAAGGCTAACATTTGATATATCCATTGCTTTTCGCAACGTAAGACAGTTTCCAATGGAGGAGACAGTCTCATAGGTGAGTCGTGCTCATCCGTGAGCAAGATACCTCTTGTCTGACGCCACATTTTAGACAACTCTATCTCAGATGCAAAGTCATGACTCTGAAGAACGAAGAGAATAGGGATCAAAAGAGTAGCTTCAAGTCCTATCCTGTCCACCAATAACCAAATCGCAACAAAGCCATGATCGCCATGACTACATTGATAACACAACTATGCGCGATGGGAATTTATGTCACAAATCTTAAGCCGCAAGACTGCTCGCCATCTTAATCGACAAGTCTCAATGGTAATGAGGAGCGCCAAAGAGAACTGACATAAGGAGTCGGTCATGACAAGAGACGAACGGTCCGACGGTTAGCGCGATTACTTTCCCTCTTGCATGACCAAGATCAGTAAATTTACCGTACCAACAGTGGTGCCTTGCTCACCCAGTCATCTAGGCTCACCCATGAGCTTTGCTCACCCATGAGCTTGTCTCCATCCTCGACATCGAATTTACCCTTGTACGCTTCGCGAGTTGCAGACGTCTGTATCTTGCGAATCTCAACCGTCGCCGAAGCTCTGCAAAGCGACCGGAAACCCCAGCTCCTCGGTCACAAACTCAGAGATTTGTAGGCAGTCGTCAATAGAAGCAAATCAGATTGGTAGATTAGTTGCATTGTGCGCCTTGCAGATCAGGCCGCAAACCGGATTGTCCCAGGCAGCAGTTTCTGCTAACTAGCACCAATTCAGCGTAGTGCCGAATTACAAAGCATCTCAAACTCCAACGTTGAACCGATCCAGTTCGGCATCACGTTTTCCCGATCCCGGAAATAGATTTGTACACGGGCCATTTTACTTCGCAGGCGTGCCCTCGATCCTTTCTTTCTTTTCTCCACCTAGAATATTTTCGTCCCAAAACCTTTGCTGTGACAATAGCCTTGTCTCGTACTTTCATTTTCCTCGTTCGCTCCCCCGTTACTCTCCGACTCAGTCTGCAAGCATTCCTTCCTGTACTTCTGCCCAGCGTTGCCTCCGAGAAATCCAGCATGTCACCGCTATTCCTTTCTCTCCTTTTCGTTGCCTGCGTCACAGTCTGTAGAGCCGACAACAAACGTTGATATTTGTTCCTTGTTTGACAGCGAACCAATTGATCAACACTCCATAATCCCTACACAACCCCACCAAATCATGCTCCAAATTGAACACGACCAAATCAAATCACTAAGATAACCGCCTTTGCCGAGCGTTCAACTCTACCCCCTTTCAGTCTCCCTAGACCATCGTGAAGTGAAAGTAGGAAGGCCCAATGTAGGATGTCCGATCATTGCAATCTGCCAAGACTCGCACTCTGAACAACATATGTGACAGCCCAACTTTCTCCGTAAATCAGAACCCCTGCAAATGCTATAGAGAAGTGGCTAGACATGCTTTGCTAGAGGAACCATCTCCAAAATCTGATCGTGGCCAGTCGACGGCTTGGACGGGAAAGCCCGAGAAGTATTCTGTTCTAATCTGGGCCACGCCAGACTGACCATCAGTGAAGACCGACTGTAACCATAAATCGGGATGCACAGGAATAGTGGCATACATGTCCAGGCCCTCACCAGCGAAGACAGCTTCTGCCCATCCGTCAGGATGGACAGGAACTGCTCTGTACTCGTTCGGTCGATTCTGATTGAAATCTTCAGCAGCAAAGACGGATTCTGCCCATCCATCAGGGTGAACAGGATAAACTGCGTAATCCATTTGTTGCTCAAGTTCCATCAATTCCGTTGTTGATTCACCCTTTTGGGTTGACCGAACTCCCTCTACAAGATGGTCAGAATTTCCATGCCGGAAGCTTGAGGTTTCTGGCGGTTCATACCGCAGGGATCTGTTTCAGACTCTGACATAGACTGTGGTAGGGACTGCAAGTGAACATGCGACCTCATTGATATACCTAGTTCGCTGCCATCAGAGCTCGCAGCGGAATGCGTTTCGGTCCGTTGGCGTTTTCGCGGCCTGTCGTGCATCGCATTGGCTGATGGTGTAATGAGCATGCTTGGTGAGATAATCCAATGAAATCAACGTGGATTTGAACTGATAACACACCTGAGGAATCTCCACCATCTTCTTCCCAGTCATTATCTTCCGCCACCAAGTCTGCTTGCTCTTGTATCTCTTCCTCGCTTTGTGCCTCTTTCTTCGTGCGTAATTCTAGGGCTGCTCTAGCTTCCAATTGTTGATCTAACTGTTCGCTCGCTGACCGACAGAGATCGCTCTTGACCCGAGAGGCCTCGGACTGTCTTCCATTTAGGCCGAGCCCTTTCTTCTTGCACTTGTCAAAATGCTTGACCCACTGGCGAAGACGACTAAAAGTGGCATCACAGAAAGGGCATTTCGCATGGCAGGTAATATCTGAATATTTTTAGTTATGGTGCCGCTATGTTCTACAATTTGGAATGGAAGGACTCACGGCTTTGGTAGTGCCTCAATAAATTGGGTTTTTTGGTATAAATTACCCTCTCCGTGTCTTTGCAATCCACATGAGGGCACGTCAAATCGATAGGTTTGGCGGTACGAACTTCAATTGAGGATTCAGGAGATTGGCCTGGATATTTATCAATCTCTTCGCGGCTGAGTACATCTGATGCACTGCAAGTCTGATGGAGGAAGACCTTTTGAATTTCAGCAAGGATATTTTGCAACTGCCAAATGTGAGCGCGAGATCCCGAAATAAATAGATTGGTTGTACTCTGTCAGCTTCAAGATGACTACGAAGTTCACCTGGAGTCGGAAATGGGCGAAAGCAATAGGGGCAAGGCCATTGTGATTGCAGCTCTTCAGACATTGTTGCAGGATCGTTGTTGGATGAAATTAGGTCTTGTAATTCTCTACTCAAAGCTGACAAAATCGAAAAGCACCAATGCATGAATGCATTGATTGTCCGCTGGTCAACCGGATCGACACGATGTAATTGGTCGCATGGAATAAGAGCCAACATCGCGTTATTGGGATAAGAACGCGTCCAAGTTCGAAAGGCGGGAGTGCGGGGC